>JAYJMB010006929.1:0-53380 GCA_036873735.1 Pouteria campechiana
TAAGGGATCAACAAAAAATAGAGTTGAACTATTCAAGCATTTGTCTCTTACAAAAAATCAATCTAGAACTGAAGAAGATCAAAGAACCTATCTACAATCCTCTACAGAAGATATAGAAGACAAAGTAGAAGCAGCACAATAGCTATAGATGAGAAACTTTATCTATCATCTTCATTTGTATGTTTTTCTGCCACTTATGATAGACAAATCATCAGACGAACCGCTGAAGAAATGATTTGTCTATGCCTCAATGATTTGTCTATTACTTCTAACAGATAAACCATCAGAAGAACTACTAAAAAGAAGATTTGTTTGCACCTCATATCACTTACGTTAGATAAACCAACAGACAGACTATTTGAAAGACTTCACTGCGACTTGCAACTTCATCTATAGATCTCTACAGACAAACAACAGTTAAAGTCAATTCATCTAGAAGACTTGTACGCACCAATAAGAGCTATTGCATACAACAAACAAACAGATAGACAAAGCTACTTTATCTAATGAAAGAAAACTTTATCTGGTAAAAGAAACTTCGTTTGATGAAAAATAAAGAGAAGAACTTCGTCTGCACCTTTGGAATTCGTCTGCCACTTACAAAAAATAAACTAGAAGATGAAGTAAAATTGTTGCAATGATCTTAGACAAATTTATAAAGATATAGTTGCATATTATGTGGATCTACTCAAAGTCAATTTGTCTGTTACTTACAAGAGACAAACTAAGACTTGATCAAAAAAAGTCCTCAAATATTGATATCTAATGTGCTTCTAAGAGATATCATTTTATTTATACTTAAACTATGTACAAATTAGCCTAGTAAAAGAGGCAATATAATGTGCTAAATGAGTTTTGTTAATTAGCTATGTGAGTTGATGGTGAGCTTAAGAAAACCAAACTGTATGAGTTATTGGTAAACTCTGGAAAATCAATATTTTGTTGGTAATCCTCAAAACCAGTGAGTTTCCTGATAAGCTCATGAAAATCTAAAGAGTGCTGGGAGCACTATATTTATGCCCATTGAGCAGGAATCTAAAAGAGTGTTGGGAACTTTGTTTATGCCCCCTAGAGCTGGAATCTAGAAAAAGTGTTGGGAGCACTTTTGTATTTTCATTATATGATATCTAGTGGAACCCAAGGCACAATGAGTGTGTGCTCTTGGAAGAGTGGATGTAGGAATGGGGTTCCCGAACCACTATAAAAATTGTGTTATTTGTGTGTATGCTTGCCTAGTTGTTTTATTCTTCATTGCTTCACTTATCATGATATTATTACATACATTATCACACACACACAAACATACACACACACACACACACATACATGATAACTTGCTTGAAAAGAGAATAGGTAAGGAAAGCAGAATCTATGCTTAAAGTAGACATCACAATAGTGTGAACAACTATGAAGATCACATATGCACTATAATATTATTTTTGCTTAGCTTATTAATTTTTATTTGGCTATAATTTTATATGCTTAATTTACACCTCCCCTCTTGAGTAATCTACTACATGGGACCAATACCACTATCCCTAATAGTAAAAATACAATAGTGGGTCTATCACTCTTTTAGATTCCAACTCTAGAGGGCATAAACATAGTGCTCCCAACACTTTCTTAATTCCAGCTCTAGGGGGCTTAATCATAGTGCTTCCAACACTCTTCTAAATTCCAGTTGTAGGGAACATAAATAAATAGCTCTGATCTACACTCAGACAATCACAGCTTTTCTTGAGTCTAGTCTCAACCACTAGCTCAAGAGACTTACAATGAATATCAAAAGCTAAAGCAGAGAAACTTCTCAATAAGTACAAGAGAAGGTTTCTGAAAATTAAATGTAAAAGTAAATGATCTTCCTAAAAGATGGTTGAGAGCTTTCAATAAAATTTGAGGAAAGTTTGAATGCAAGGCTCATGACTCTTGAAAGATAGTATAAGGTTTTGGCTCAGATCAGTAAATGCTCTTAAGAGAATATTGAATATTTTCCTTAATTCTCCTTCTTGATCCAACAATGCTATATTTATAACTACTTTGAATTCTAGCCACTGGTAACAGGTGAACTCCACTAATGGTAGAAGACCATTCTGGTTAGCATATTCGAATTCTCTAACTTCTTCTTAATCCTTGTCTATTAAAATGTTTACAACACTGACCTTGAAGAAGATGATTTCTTAATTATTAATAAGTATCTGTCAAAGAGTTGCTACAATGGCTGATTTTGTCATCAATATAGAAAGATCATCATTAATGTTGAATGGAGACCAACGTTTTGGTTTGCCCATTGTTCATCTTCACTTATGATAGACAAATTATCTATCCAGTTGTTCATCAAACAAAGTCTCTTCGTCTTCTAATCTGTCCATGGTAAGTAGCAGACGTTTCCACTTATTACAGATGAATAATCTTCTCAGCACTTTGTCCATTAGTTTGTCTATTCCATGTAACAGACAATTAGTGAAGTCATAGACGAATCATCTTTCCATTACTTCGACTGTTGGGTTATCTGTTGTAAGTAATAGATGGACTATTGGAGCGCGGAAGAATTTACTTCAGCACTTCGTCTATTGGATTATCTATTGTAAGTAACAAACGAATTGTTGAGGTGTAGACAAGATAAGAAATGTTATATTAAGATAAGAAATATGTATGCTTAGATCTCTAACAATCATATGCATGATCTAATAAACATTAATCAATATAAATACACAATCATAAATTTTTAATTACGCATACACATATCCCTTACTTAATGATGTAATTAATATTATTGAGTATTCTTTAATGCTTTAATTTGCTAGAAAATACTAAGCATCATATTTAAGCTTTCACATTATGCATTTAATAAAAATGTATATTATCCTTACTCTATAATGTGATTAAATCACACGAGGATAAAATATATTTTGATATTGTATCTAAAAGCTAATAATGTAGCAAGTGCAGAAAAGCTCCAAGTGCAGAATCACAATCATTTACAACAGACTATCACAACTATCTACTACATTCCAAAGGGGTTGAACTAATGCAGATCGTGGAAAAAGAAGAAGAAGAAAATAGAATTTTGAAGATAAAAAACAAGAAAGGTTGCATTGTCTAAGAAAAAGCTTCCACGACCAAAAGCAATGAGAAAAAAATAAGGCTTCAAAGATGCACTACAACAAGCTTACATTGTCTGTTAAATCAAAGATAAACTTCCACAAATAAATGTAAGACAGAAGCAGTTGAAGACAAAGCCATGGTCAAGAAGCATAAAGTTATTTGAGAAATTTAAACTATTTACACAGACCACACAAAATTTGTTTGAAATAAAGAAAGAAGAAGAAGCTCCATCAAATACTCAGACAAAGGAAGAAAGAAGGAACTATCACCCAAACAATCATACACAAAAGTGAAGAAAACTTTGTCTAATAAGCAAATTTAGAAGAATGGATTCATTTGAGGACAAAAAGGTAAAATAAACAGACAAAAGAGTCTAACTTCAGCTGAGCCAAGACAGACAAACCAATAATGAAGAAAGTAAGAAGTTGCAGAAGCAAACTCTTTTTGATGCTCAAAAAATGCAGAACAAAGAAGAAATTTCACTTCATCTATAGATGAAAAGTTTGTTTGTTACTTATTATGGACAAAGCATTGGACAAAGTAAAAGATGAAGTAGAAGTTACACAATAAACATAGACGAAGCTAAACAGACAAAGAGCTACTTGGACAAAAAGGGACTTCAACAGACAAAGGCACATTCATCTGCAACTTATAATAGATAAACCCTTATGCGGTGTGCAGAGTACTTCATCTAAGACAAAGCAAAGCAAAGTTCATCCATCACTTACATTAGACAAATAATACATGCTGTTTGTTAGAGCAAGATAAAGCAAACTTCATCTGCCACTTTCAACAGAAAAATGGCCCAAAAGAATAACATCACACTTTGTTTGTTCATATAGACAAAGGAGAATTTGTCAATCAACCAGTCCAACTTCATCTGCGTCACCCAGAGTTCTTCTGTTATTTACAATAGACAAAGCACATGCATGAAGGATCGACCAACAGATAAATCTCCTACAGGAATTTAGGTAGACAAAGTAGAGTTTATTTATTAGTCAGTATGACTTCATCTACACCATTTAGAGTTCACCTACTACTTACAATAAATAAATCACTCTTGCGGAGTTTCAACTGACAGAAAAACCAATGGAAGAATCCGTCTACAACTTATGGCAGATAAATGCAGATAAGGAGAGGTCGTGACTTGTCAGAGAAAAATTAATTTATGCAACTAGCATCCAAATGACATCTGCACTCATGCTATCATTGTGCAAACTAATTTCAATCACCATTTAGTGTTGCAGGTTTTTCAAGCTGTGATAAGTTAAATGAGGAACACCTTCTCACATAGCTCATCTTCCTCTCTGAATGGCGATGTAGTAGCTCGAGACAAATCAGAAAGGCCTGGACTTCAATTGCAGAAATCTCAATGATCTTATTCATTCAAAGTTACTTATCTACCTTTGTCTCTGCATTCAATGAAGATTAACTTTCTCCAATGGTCAAAATTTATGAAAAAGCTATTTAAGGGGACAAGGTGGAATGATACAAGGTGGTGAAGGAATACTTTTTAGCTACACTTAATCTTATGCAAATCCTTCCACCCATGGCCAAGAGCTTAAACCAACATCTATCTTCCATAAGCTTCAAACTGCATATCTATATGACCATTGAGTTTACATTTTGGGAAGATCTTTCTATTTTGTTAGAGTTATAAAAGATCTAATCTTCCCCTGAGCTTAAATGTGTATTAGTTTCTAGTTAAACTAAAAACCAGAGAGTTATTGGTGATCTCTAGAAAACCATCAAGTTTGCTAGTAACCTTCAAAACCAGTGAGTTTCCTGATGAGCTCATGTAAACAAGAAGAGTACTGGGAGCACTATGTTTATGCCCTTTAGAGCTATAATCTAGAAGAGTATTGGGAACACTTGTTTACGCCCTCTAGAGCTAAAATGCAAAAGAGTGCTGGAAGTACTTTGTATTTCCATTATATGGATATAGTGGAACATAAGGCACAATGAGTGTGTACTCTTGGAAGAGTAGATATAGGGACGAAGTTCCTGAATCACTATAAGAATTGGATTTTTGTGTGTTTGCTTGCTTTATTCTTCATATACTTTACTACTTTTATTATTTATTTTACAATACACCACACACAATCATGAAAAGAAGAAAATGTTTCAATAGTGGCAAAGCAATGAATTTTTTACATACCCAATTTACCCCTCCTCTCTTGGGTTAAACTACACTATGGGACTCTATAGAATTAACCTTTTGTCTGGTGGATTGTCTGATGCGAGTAGTATAGGAATTTAGATGTACAGATGAACTCCATTACTCTGTTAGGTGACCTCCACTACTCTGCTAAACAACCTCCAATGCTCTACCAGACGAACTCCACTTCTCTGGCTTTGTCTATTTTTAATAGATGATCATTAGCTTGGTGAGCTATACAACTGTGGCTCTCTTATGAAAGATGAATCACATTGTATGCATGCTATTTTGCATTCATCAAATATAATCTCCATTTTGATAGCCGAATGGAAACGAGTTAGTTCCTTTTGATATGAGCTTTGTCTTTTAGTAGTACTTCTGTTAGTATTACTATATAGGATTTTGATGATAACAAAACTTATATTAAGATAAGAAATATGTATGCTTAAATATCTAACAATCATATGCATAGTTATTATTTGATAAACATTAATATGAATACATAATCATGAATGTCTAATTATGCAAGCATACATCTTTTACTTTATAATGCACTTAGCCTTATTAATCACTCGTTAGTGCATTTGTTTATTAAATCACATTTAGCACTACACTTTAATAAGACATTATATTAAGTGCCTGAATGAAAATGAATAATGTACTTGCTCCACAACATATGCAAATTACAAGGAAAAATATATCTAGATTAAAATAATATTCAGAGTTGACAATGTAATAAGTGCAAAAAAATTCTAAGTGCAGGATCATAATCAATTACTACAACTATCTATTATGTTCCAAAAAGGGATCAAACTACTGAAGGACATGGAAGAAGAAGAAGAAGAAGAAGAAGAAAGTAGAAGCTTTGAAGACAAGCAACGAGAAAGGTTGCATTGTCTAAAAAATAACTTCCATGGACAAATGCAATGGAAGAAAACAAGGCTTCGAAGGTACACTATAACAAAATTGTCTTGTCTGTTAACCTCAAAGAGAAACTTCCATAGACAAATGCAAAATAGAAATAATTGAAGATGAAGCCATGATCAAGGAGCATAAAGTTGTTCTAGAAATTCAAACTTTTTACACCAACCAGATAAATTTTGTTTGAGACAATAAGAAGAAGAAATCCTATCAAGCACTCAAACAAATGAAGAAAGAAGGAACAACCACTCAGACAATCATGCACAAAGCAAATAAAACTTTGTCTAACCAAAAAATTTAGAAGAATAGATTTTTCTGAGGATAAAAAGGTAAGATGAATAGATAAAGAAGTGCAACTTTAGATGAGCCAAGACAGACAAATCAGGAATGAAGAAAGCAAAAGTTATAGAAACAAACTCCTATTATTACTTGAATAATGCAGAACAAATGAGGAACTCAACTTCATCTGTGGATGAAATTCATATGTTACTTACTATAGACAAAGACAGACAAAGTGGAAGATGAAGTAGAAGCTACAAAATGAGAATAGGCAAATCTGCACAGATAAAGTAGTTGCTTAGACAAATGAACTTCAACAAACAAAGGCACATTCTTCTGTAACTTGCTATAGACAAACCTATAGATGAAGTGCAGAATAATTCATCCAAGACAAAGTAAAGAAGAGTTTGTTTGTCACTTATATAAGACGAATATTATTACACTTCTTCTATTCTAGCAAGACAAAGCAAAATTTGTCTGCAACCTCCAACGGACAAAAGTGGAATAAAAGAAGAACATCACACTTTATTTATTCAAATGAAAGTTTATCTATTAACTAGTCTGACTTTGTCTATGCTATTCAGAATCTATCTATTACTTACAACAGATAAAGCACATTCATAAAGGATCAACTGACAGACAAATCTCCTAGAAGAATTTGTGCAAACAAAGCAGAGTTTGTCTACCGATTAGTTTGACTTTGTCTACACCACCCAGAGTTTGTCTGTTATTTATAATAGGCAAATCACTCCTTCGAAGGATCGACTAATAGACAAACTAATGGGACAATTCATCTGTAACTTATGACAGACAAATGCAAATAAAGAGAGGCCATGAATTATTAGAGGAAAATTGATTTATGTGACTTATATCTAAATGATATTTGCATTTTTTCTTTCTTTATATAGACCTATTTCAGTCACCATTTTCAACAATGAGCGACGCTACAAGTTTTCGAGCTGTGTCAAGTCAAAATGAGAAAAGACAATTCAGTAACAACTTATCTTTCTCTCTGTAAAAGAATAATGATGCAGTAGCTCAAGACAAATCAAAAAGGCATGGACTCCAATGACAGAAATTTCAACGGTCTTATTCATTCATTGTTGCTCTCATTTCTATATTCAATGGAACCCATCTTCTCCAATAGTTGAAATTATGAAGAAGCTATTTAAGGAGAAAATGTGGAAAGATTCAAAGGTGGTGAAAGAATACCTTACAAGTGAGCTTAATCTTATGCAAATCCTTCCACTCATTATCAAAAGCTTAAACCGTTTTTTATCTTTTATGAGCTTAAACTGCATATCCTTATGGCCATTAGTTTACATTATGGAAAGATCTTTATATTACATATAGCTATAAAGAGATCAAATCTTCCCCTATGCTTGAGAGAAACTCTATATAAAAGTGTATAAGTTTTCTGGTAAACTTGAAACCAGAAAGTTGTTGGTCTCTAGAAAACTATCAAGTTTGTTGGTGATCTTCAAACCAGTGAGTTTACTAGTGAGCTCGTGAAAACCAGAAGAGTATTAGGAGCACTATGTTTACACCCCCTAAAGCTGGAATCCAAAAGAGTGTTAGGAATACTATTTATACCTCCTAGAGTTGGAATCCAAAAGAATATTAGGAATACTTTTGTATTTCCATTATATAGGATATAGTGGAACCCAAGGCACAATGAGTATATGCTCTTTGAAGAGTGGATGTTGGGAAGGGGTTCCCAAACTACTATAAAAATCATATTGTTTGTGTGTATGTTTGCTTATTTGTTTTATTCTTTATGTGCTTTACTGTAGAATAATGAATTTTTAGATATCCAATTTACCCCACCCCTCTTGGGTTAAGTCATACTATAGGACTCTACAACTTCATCTTTTACTTCTAAACTAGATTAAGCTTTTCAATCCAATAGATTGACACCTTGGAATATCTTTTCTGTGCTCATTTTTTCATGAGGCCTACAACTTATTTTTGCATGCTAAATACTTTGCAATCACCATTAGTACATAGTCTTTAATCAAATTTTGTTTGTCAATAAAACCATGCATTTATGGTAACATTCTTCCCTTTTTTTATGATGACAAAGCTTAACTAAAAATTATCTCATAAAAGATAATCTCTCCCTAAATGTATGCAGTCTTATAAAAATATTTGCAAAGTTTAATCATTCCTCAAGTTGCCATTTTTTTATATTTCCCTTGACTAGTTTTATATGTATTCTCTCCCTAATTATTTAAATATTATGCATTTTTGCATTTTCCTTTGAAATAATTTATAGATTCTTTCTCCCCCTTTTTGTCATAAGAAAAAAATTCACTTGCAGAACACAAAGATAGAAGCAACTTGAAAATGATGAAATCATTTCATTCAATTTCATTTTAATATAAAGAAAGCTACAAGCATAGATAAAAATAACTAATCTTGTGTTTTAAGTGCAAGAGAGGTTGTGTGTAAGACCATGGACTAGGGGAGGGGGTGGTGGAGAACTTTGTATCATAATGATCGATATAAAGTTTCAAGGAAGGAGATGATAATGAGGCACTTGGAGCCTCCTTTCCTCTTCAAGGGCCCCATTATGATGATGAAGTTGGGTCGAGGGGCAAAGTGGCTAAGATATAACCTATGTTATTGAGAGCCACATCTTGAATAGAAATACTTTTGATGGGATGGGTGAACTGGAACATTGTCGCAAATAGAAGTAATATCATCCCACCAAAAAATGTGAAGAAACATCCTTTGGTGTATCAATTTCCACCACTCATCAGTCTATCTTTCATATTTCCTTCCTAAATCCCCTTCCCTAAGTTGCTTCATTGTTGTGGTATAGAGAGGGATTACTAGTCACAGGTTAAAAGAAACTCGAGGTGGCAATTGATATGACATTTCAAGAAAGAGAGAATAACTCATGCCTAAAATAAAGTTCAAAGTGATAAAAATAACTGTAAATTGATTCTGGTAAGAAAATGAGGAGTACTTGACCTCAAAAACTATGACCCAAATGCAGTGCAAATGGAGTAGTGTATAGAAGTGGCTTACTTCGTCTAAGACGAAGTCTAGTCTTATGAATACATATTAACTTCAAGCATAAAAACATTAAAGATATTATTCTCGCGTGATCACATTAGTCATACCTAATTCTCCTCTAATGTTGCAGAAAGTTTCTAGAGAGAGTGGCTTAGTAAAGATATTAGCAAGTTGAGCATTTGTAGAATATATTCTATACATATATCATATTTTTCTACACGATCTCTAATAAAATAGTATCTAATTTTTATATGATTGGTTATCGAATATAAGATAGGTTGTTTATTAAGCATATGGCACTAGTATTGACACATTTGATGGATATGTCTCTATAGCTCAGTCCATAGTCGAGAAGTTGTTGTTTCCTCCACAATAGTTGAGCACAACAACTTCTAGTTGCTATATATTTGGCTTCTACTGTAGAGAGAGCAACACTAGTTTATTTCCTATAGAATCATAATACTAGACTATTTTCTAGGAATTAATAAGTTTCATTAATACTTCTTTTATCAACTTTGTATCCTCAAAAGTCAGCATCTGAATATTCAATGAGTTCAAAACCAGTTCCTTTGTGATAATAGAGTCCTAGATTTGGCTTGTCAACCAAATACTTAAAAATTCATTTCATTACAGTAAGATGAGATTCTCTAGGACTGGGCTAAAATCTATCACATAAGCATACACTAAAGAGAATATCTAGTTCAGATGTAGTAAGATAAAGAAGAGATTTAATCATACTTTGATATTATTTTTGATTTACAAGTTTACCCTTTTTGTCTTTGTCTAGCCTTGTTGATGTGCTTATTAAAGTGCTTGCTACTTTTATTTCTTCCATTTTGAACTTCTTCAGTATTTCTCTAGTATATTTGGATTAACAAATATAGTTTCCATCATCTCTTTAGTTGATTTGCAATCCAAGGAAGTAGTTCAATTCTTCTATCATACTCATTTCGAATTCAGCCTCCATGATCTTTGAGAAGTCTAGATAGAGATCCTCATTAGTAGCTCTGAATATAATGTCATCCATATAAATTTGAACTATCAAGATATCCTTAATCAATATTTTTATTAAACAAGGTAATATTAACTTTTTCTCTCTTGAATTTATGATCACTTAAGAATTTACTTAGTCTTTCATACCATGCTCTTGGAGCTTGTCTCCGACAATATAATACTTTAGTGAGCTTATAGACAAATCAGGTTGATCATCATTTTCGAAACCAGGGGGTTGCTTTGCATACACTTCCTCACTTAAATATTCATTTAAAAATGCACTGTTTACATCCATTTGAAATGATTTGAAGTTCTTATAAGATGCAAAAATAAGTAGTATTCTAATGGCTTCTAATCTAACTATAGGGGCATATGATTTTTCAAAGTCAATTCCCTCTTCTTGGGAATACTCTTTAGCAACTAGTCGTGCCTTGTTTCTTATAACCAATCCACTTTCATCCAATTTGTTTCTAAATACCCATTTAGTTTCAATTACATTAATGTTCTTTGGTTTTGGAACTAATTCTCATACTTTGTTCCTTTCAAACTAGTTAAGCTCTTCTTGCATTGCAATGATCCATTTTTCATCATTTAAGGCTTGATCAATGCAAGTTGGCTCAATTCTAGAGATAAAAGCATAATTACCATAAATATTTTATATTAACCTTCTTATTTTGACACCATCTATATATCATCTATGATTTATTTTCTAAGATGAGCACTAATAAATCCCAAATTACTAGGAGTTTGATAGGGAACATTACCTGTACTTATCTCCTCCTCATTATCTAAACTTTGCATATCTTTACAATTTGTGTCATCTTCTTGACCATTTAGTTTGAGTATCTTCATATTAGTTGCAACTTTGTCTGCATCACTATCACACTCCTTTCTTGGGGTTATATTTGCTTTATCAAATTTAACATGTATAGACTCCTTCTACAACCTGTTTTCTCTTAATGTATAGTTAAATGCTCTACTGTTAGAAGAGTAACTGAGAAAAATAGCTTCATTGTTTTTTGGATCAAACTTTCTAAGGTTATCTTTCCCATTGTTCAACACATAGCATAAGCATCCAAAGGAATGAAAATATGAGATATTTTCTTTCATTCCTTTCCAAAGCTCATATGGGGTTTTCTTTAGGATTGCTCTTATGGTAACCCTATTTAGTATATGAAAAGCTGTACTAGCTGCTTCTCCTTAGAATCTTTTAGACAACTTACTCTCATTGAATATAGTCCTTACTATTTCCTGAATTGTCTAATTCTTTCTTTCCATAACTCCATTTTGTTGAGTTCTAGGGGATAAGAAACTATGATGAATTCCTTTTTTGTCACAAAAGTTAATAAATTTTTTATTTTCAAATTCATCACCATGATCACTATGGATAGACACAATCAACATTTGTTTCTTATTTTAAATTAGCTTTAAAAATGTATAAAATATCCAAAATGTTTCATCTTTGCTAGTCAAGAGAATCAACTATGTGAATCTAGAGTAATTATCTATGATCACATATACATATCTTGTTCCTCCAAGGATGACAATATCTGATGGTCTAAATAGATCCATATGTAGTAGTAATAAAGGTCTAGATGTAGATACCTCATTTTTTGGATGGAAGGATACCTTGATCTGTTTTGACAATTGACAAGATTTGCATATTTGATTTTTATCATAGTTTAGTTTGTGTAAACCAATCATGAGATTCTTTTTCCACAAAGATCTAATATTTGACATGTTGGTATATCCCATCCTTTTATGTGATACCCATAGATCATCTTTGATTGCAATTAAGCATTTTCCAACAATATCATCTAGTTTTACTAGATAAATATTTTCATATCTTTTTTCACTAAACAATAGATCATTGTCTATACCGAATACATTACATGCAAATAGTTCAAACAAAACTTTGTGACCCTTGTCATATATAATTGAGAAAATAGCACAGTTTAAGGAGAAGCAATCTCAAGAAGAGATTAAGATTCAAGAAGAAGATTTGGCAAGTAGTGATGCAGAGAAAGAAAAGAATGAAGAAAGCCAAATCTGTGAAGGTAGACGTGCAACAAAAAGCAAAGATTTAAAACAAGTCAACAAAAAAAATAAGATGAAGAAAAGAAATCGATCAAGCTTCATCAAATGAAAAATGGCTTCTTGATACTAGATGAAGAAGATATCTAAAGAAGCTAGAGACAAAGAAAAGATAAGTACAGGCATGACAACTCAAACCCAAACTCCATTATATTATATTATTTTTCATAATCCATTTATTCATTTGTTTCTGATATGATTTCGTTTGTATCTAATAGTGCTTCATGAGAACATGAATAAAATCTTAAGGTTTAGTGTAGGTTAGAAGAATCTAAATCAGATAAATTTATGTTACAAAATTGAAACACAAATTGAAACAGAATTTTAGAGACAACTAGGAAAAAGGAAAATATTCATATAAGTAGCAAATAGTTTATGTAATGAATGATGAATGATCTGTTCAAAATAATGAAGTGCATTTTATTTTGCTGAGTAGTCTAGATTCTTAACCACATACTATTTCATGATAGAAAGGAATTGCATTGATTGAACTCCTACATAAAGTTCACATCTATTTGATTTTACTAATGAAAGAAAAAGTACAAGAATCTCTTAGGTGTATGTAGGAAAAGCTTGAAATGAGCACATAGAAGAAGGAAAATGATAAGAAATCAAAATCATCTTCACAATCTATAAACTTCAAGTTGAAAAAAGAAAATCAATCACTAAAATGAAAAGTCAAGATTAATCATCATTTATGAGCTCAAATACAGAAATTGAAAAAGAAGTGACAAAAGAGATGAGTTTGCCAAACTTGATATATATTTAATTGATAAGTATATTGAACGTATGCATTTCACTACCATATATACATGATGTTCCTAAAATGTACATTTAATTGCTTTGGATTTGAGTTGAATTGAATTCATTGTTTTTGAACTCAATCATTCTGAAAATTTAAATTGATATTTAAAATAACTAATTCTTAATATAATTATGCATAATTAAGCCTATTTGGGAAATCTCATTGTTAAAAGTCTCAAATAGTTATTCCATGCCTAGCCATTCCTTTTGTAATCATCATTAGGGCTTGAACTCCCAAAATTGAAAAAATTAACAAAATAACTTAAATCTTTATGAATGCTTAAAAGTTATGCTCATGTCATAAATCATTGCACTTTATCCATTATTCCTACTATTCATGACCATAATGTATGTAAGAATGTTTAAGCATATACAACTTGAAATCATATGATGAGAAAATTCAAAATATATGATATTCTGTTCCATCCCAAGCTTTTCCTGCAATTTTCGCATCAACTGGAGCATTTTTAGTATTTTGATCATAAATGTCTTGTATAAACTCAGAATTACGTAATTATTGATTCTTTAAATAGATAATGTAAAGGGATATAACTTTTATATTTATCACTTTTACTAAATCGGTCTCCTTCTATGAGTTGTTAGGCCTCAAAGTGACACCTTTTTGACAAAGTGAAATTTTAAACTAAGTTTCAGCTACTAAAACCAGTTGTAGTGTTCTAGCCATAAATTTCTCATACAAAATCTAAATTATGTGATTCTTGATGCATTTAAAAGATAAGAGTAAAGGCTATAACTTTGATGTTGAACACATTTTCCAAATCTGACTCCAAAAGTACCCAAATTTGCCTAAATATGCCATCTTGCATTGATAAAATTCTTTGGTGAACAAATCCTATGTTAATACTAAAATATGATTCTTAGATGATTTGTTCAATTGATAAGATGCATAAATTATAACATGAATATATTTGTAAAATCACATATTAAGCATATAAGGACATACAAAATGCTTACGAATTTCTAAAGATGATTGAATGAGCGTGGTCAAAGTGAACATGAAAAGTGATATCTATTTTAGATTGCTCCACTCTATTAAAGTTTCATAATGAGATTCCTTGCAAGTAGAAATAATAATGTTTTTGCAAATCTGATCTCATATGAATTAAAGAAGTAGTTTTCATGAAGCACCCTTAGATTGGGCACTGAAATTTATCCAAAGTTTAGGTTAAAAGAAATCAACATTCCTGAAGGTATATCTGAAAAGTTGTTGATTTCGAAGCATGTGAATTCAAGAAACTTGAAAAAGCCTAAGAAATTCTCAATTCACATGTATATCATATGAAGAAACGTTGAACACCTTTCTTTGGAGATTTCAAGTACTTTTACTTTGTCTTTTAGTTTGTCCATTATAAGTAACAGATGAATTGTATTGGTGTAGCCGAAGTTCTTTTCTCACTCTTCACCAAACAAAGTAGCTTGATCTATTGGTTTGTCTATTATAAATTATAGACAACTCTTGATAGCATAGACAAGGTTTCTTCACAGCAAATCGACTTCGTTTATTGATTTGTCTGTAGAGAGCTATAGACGAATTTAGAAGGCATAACAAGATATTACCTTCATAGTTATATTTCTTAGTCTACCATCTTAAGAAAGGAATATAAGAAACTTAGGTTATACAAAGCATCACCTAATGATCAAAATGATAGAAATCCCAATCTAAATTATGAAAAATTTAGTATTACCATCATTAAACAACATCAAAAAACTACAAACTAAAGAGAAAAATAAACACAATAACTAAGATCATGCATTGTCATATCATAACTATTGAATGACTGAAATGATATGTGTTTGTCACCTTATATGATTAAAACTATGATGTTTTCATTCTTGAAAAGATGTGGTAAAGTTTTTTATGTAATTTCTTTGTGAAATATGACTGTCAATTTAGTGCCCTTTGTGTTTAAATGAGAATTATGATTTTGATGTCTCCTTGAAATGATATATGAATTGATGTATGCTTAAAAACTATTTACATATGTTTAAAACTTCAATTACAATTTGGATGTTGCTCATGACATGATTCTATTTTTTATATTGCTAAAAACTAATCTTATCTCATGCTCATGGTTATACTTTGTATGGAACCAAGATCCATATATGGTTATGAACTCTTTAGGAACCCAACAATACGGGGGGAGAAATATGTAGATTTGTGAGTCATAACCTTATTACAAAAAGGGGAGAGTTTGGACTAATAGAAAACTTGGGAAAGAATGGACTATGCTTTATATGTTTCTACTCTGTGTGCTTTAGTACAACAAAGGATAGCAAAACATTTTTGGATGAAAGTATTAATTCCATACCATGCTCCTAATTGCATTTATCTATCCCATCTTTTAGCTATTAAGGGGGAGGCATATCTCATTCATTTCATACACTTTTTTTATGCTAACAAAAAGGGGGAGAAAAATATAAAAAGACTTGTTTAAGAAATTGGAATGATATTAGGAAGGAAGCTTGTTATTCCTTGGCTCATTAGCATGTCCTTTAAATTTCACAAGTCTTCGAGTTTTGTTATCATCAAAAAGGGAGAGAATGTTGCGATTATTGTATGATTTTGATTGCAAGAAAACTTGTCTTAAGACTTGATTTATATTAATAATGTTTCTAGTATAGGAAGCTTAAAATGTAGAAAGATATGCTTGAAATATATGTACTTTAGTAGGATATCACTTATGCAAACACATACATCTTAATATAAGTCTAGATATATTTTTAAATGAAAAAGCGTAAGTGCTTAGATGAGTTTATAAAAACAAATCATGATTCAAATTGCATATCCATGCTTTATAACTTACATAAACTTTATATGGATAATATATCATGACTTATAATTTAAAATATAATGAAAAATGTCAAGTTAACAATGTAGCAAAATTGCAAAAATTTTCTAATTGCAGGTACACTACTAGAGTAATTTTGCTGCAGTAAAATGCTACAGTACTGATGTAGTGTCGAGTGAAGTAGAAGATGAAGTTCATCTAAGATAAAGCTTCAGATGACGAAGTTTGTCTAATACAAAGCTTCAAATGGATTAACAGATGAAGAAGTTCATCTAAGACAAAGCTTTAGATGAATTAACAAACAAATTACTATAGTGATTTGCTACAGCAACGCTACTATAGTAGCTTCAGATAAATCTTCAGACAAAGTGCTATAGTGATCTAGTAAAGTACTATAGTACCCACAGATAAACTTATTCATCTGATACTTACTTCAGATAAATTAACACATAAAGTAGTGCTACAATGATCTACTATAGTACTGCTGCTACAATACCTTGCTATAGTAAAACTTCATTGTTTTCAAATATTGAAAATCCAATACTCTACAGTAGTTGTATCATGCAATAATATTCTTCCAAGTGGTCCACAACCTTTCTAGATTGTAAAAATAGATAATCAATTAAAGGAGAATGAAATGCTTGAAAGTTCTAAGTGCTAAACAAGAATCAAATATCAAGAACCCATTTAAATTTTTAAGTGCGGGACTATAATATTTATTCTAACCATCTGCCACATTTTAGAAAGTTTGAATTACAAAGATTTCTAAATATACTCAAAGATGTCAATTTGAATATTCTATTTGAAATCTCATATTATCTAAAGAAACAATGAAAAGGCAACAGATAGAAGAAGAAGTTTTAGAGAACAAAACACATTTATCTAAAATTAAAAAGCCCGAATTTGTCTAGAATCAATTATGGACAAAGTAGGAGATAAAGAGACTTTCTCTAGCTAGAAAGAGACTTCGATAGAGAAGAGCCTTTGTTTCATATTAACTTCAGATAAATGTAATAAAGCACTAATCAAATTGGAGCGGCTAAGTATGTTAGAATTTATTGTCTTCAATCGTGAATCAAGTCAGAGCTACAACATCTCCTCATTCGTTAATTGCCTTAACCAGTTATTCACCTTCTTCTATGTCAAGGTCGGCACTACAGAACAACTCTAAGCATATGAAAATTAATTGTAAGATTGTTTTTCAAAATGAAAGATTATTAGAATGGTATTCTACATTTATTTCCTACTCATCTGCCTTCATCTCTACATTCAATGAAGTTCATCTTCCTCAAATGGTCAAGTTTTCAAGAGAGCTATTTAAGGAGAAGAGGTGAGATGATTCAAAGGTGTGAAGGAATACTTTTCAAATGAACTAAACCTTATGAAAATTCTTCCACTCATGGTCACAAGCTTAACCTTCAGTTATCTTTAATGAGCATTAACCTTTAGATCATTATGTCAATTGTCTCTACATTCTAGGAAGATCTTTCCGTATTACATAGAGTTGCTAAAGGATCACATCTTCCTTGGTGCTTCATTATAAAACTTTATAAAGTGTATTAGTTTTCTGATTAATTTAAAAACCAAAGAGTTATTGGTGATCTCTAAAAAACCATCAAGTTTGCTAGTGATCTTATAAACTAGTGAGTTTGTTTGTTAATGAGTTCATGAAAACCAAAAAGTGCTGGGAGTATTATGTTTATGCGCCCTGGAGCTAGAATCCGTAAGAGTGTTGGGAACACTTGTTTACGTCCCCTAAAGTTAAAATCTTAAAGAGTGTTGGGAGCACTCTTGTATTTCTATTATATGAGATATAGTGGAACCCAAGCCACAATGAATGTATGTTCTTGGAAGAGTAGATATATGGACGAGGTTTTCAAACTACTATAAAAATTCTGTTGTTTGTGTGTGCTTATTTATTTGTTTTTTTGCACTTTAATGTTCTATTACTTAGTTTACAGTAAACAGCACACAAGCATGAAAAAGAGGGAAAGTAATCTTGTAGGGGTTAAGTGATTAATTTTCATAAACCCAATTCACCCCTCCCCTCTTAGGTATAATCATCCTACAGGAACCAATATCTTTCTCGTGACATCCACAATTACAAATTGTTTTCAACTCTCTCTCTTATTTTTTTTCAAAAATGAAAAGAAAAACACAACCTAAATTCCTAAAACACAACTTAAATCCCCTCCCCACACTTAAAACTTACGTTGTCCCTAATGTAAGATAAAATCCAAAGAAAAGGAAAAAATAACTTAAATAGAGATGCAAAAATAAGAATAAAATAAAATAAATGAAAATAAACTCCCCTTGGGTTGCCTCCCAAATAGCGCTTTTATTTATAGTCATTGACTCGACTCAATGTTTCTTCCTTCAATCTAGAGTAATTCCAATCTAAGAATAATGAAGCACGCATGTGGATGGACTAATTCCTTTAATGTCTGCACTTATCCAACCAATAGTCACCTTATACTTCTTAAGAACTTGCATAAGCCTTTCTTCTTGTAGTGTGTTGAGTTTAGTGGAGATGATCATTGGTAAGGTTCTTCCATCTCCATGGAACAAGTACTTGAGGTGACTAGGAAGAGGCTTCAAATCTAGAATAGAGACCTGCAAAACAGAGGGTAACAATCTCTTGTTAGAAACTAGTAACTCAAAATAAGTATCATTACTTGACTCTGGTAACTTTGAAGCAATGTTTGCAATCTCAAAATTTTTGAGCGAAATTTCACCAAAAATTTTGATTTGGTATCTTGGCAAAATGTTTTCACCATTGAAAAGTTGGAATTTTTTTTGTTAGGTAAAATTCTTGACATACTAGTGAAATTTCACAAATATTTTGCCAAAATCCCATGTTCTTGCCAAGGTGGTGAAATCTCACTGAAACGGTGGTGAGAAATTGTAAATAAAAGATGAAAACCCTAAAGACAGCCCTATCATTCTTCAAAACCAACTTTTACCTCCCTAAGACATATTTTCAAGATACCTAGTGTTGATTTTTCTAAGAAAAAAAAAGATTTAGTTTGTTGATTAGAGTTCAGATGCTAGCAGCTACCTTTTCCTCTTCCGTTTTAGCAATTTTCAAACCTACACTAATTTTTTGGCTTCAAAATCACTAATGGAAGTTTCAAAATCAAGGATCATGGTGACTTATATGGATTTCAAAGCGTGAATCCAATGCATGGTGCAACAGCTCCTCCCTCTTCCATTGACAATGCCTATAACCCTAAATTTTCCCTTTTAATCCACCCTACTACATTCAAAATCACTGCTGGAGTGCTCGAAATTGGTAGAGGAGGGTTGGAAATCTTCAATCAAGCATGAAATCTAAGTCTTGGGCATTCAATACATCTATTGGGCATCGTTCAGGGGCAGAAGCAGTCGTGCATCAATTGCTGTGTAGGCAGGTGGTCATGTGTCAGTTGTAGGGGAGGCCATTAGGTTGTGTGTGAGTTGCTGGGAGGCTAATTTGTCCACACAAATTATTTTATCACCCATTTGGAATCTTAATCACTAATTTTCACCCAAATCTGGTTGGTTATTGACTTTTCCTTGAAATTTTTTGGGGCAAATGCTTCTATTGTGATTTTATATAATTAATTATATTTTTTGGGTAATTTTTTAATAGTAAATTAATTAATTAATTAATTTGTTCCTTATCATATAATTATTTATAGAGTTAGCTTTTATTATATGCATTCGTATTTTTGTAAGTTAAGAAAATAAATAGTTTATCCTATGATTTTTAAACATTATAATATAAAAGTTAAGGTAGAAAATTTTATAAAATTACTAATAAAAGGGCTTGTATAATTAGACTCATAAATTTACTCAAACTTTTTAGGTATAAAGGGAGTTAGTGCCTTTCTTGTTAAATTTATTTTATGTAACTATTGTTAAATATTCTATAATAATGTTATTTTTATTTATAGTTTCACTACGTCGAGCTCAAATATAGGAAAAGGCTATAAAAACAAGTCACATGATATCGCTTGGGAGCATTGAAAGCCATTAGATGAGTATCCAAATAGAGTAGAATGTAATTATTGTGGTCCATAAATAAAGTCTAGGGGCATTACAAGATTGAAGGAGCATTTAGCTAAAGGATACAAAAATGTTAGAAATTGTTCCAAGGTGCCCTTAGAAGTGCAAAAGGTGATTAAAAGGGTTCTAGTACAAGAGGTGACCTTTCGGGACCCAAAAAAGTAGCATGAGAGAAATATTTCTAAGAGGTTATATAGATTTTCAAATATGGTAACTATTGATGATGAGGAGGATGAAGAGGAGAATGATGATGATACGAGAAGAGCTATACATGCCTCTAGAGCGGAGCAATGGGAAAAGGAGCAAATGATTCAGCTAAAGGGGAACGAGCTAATGTTCCATATGTCTATTAAGGAGGTTGGTGGTGGTAGTGGAGGTGGGGGGTGATAGTGGGGTGATGTAAAGGTTGGAATTATGAGATATTTTGGACGTAGCAAGAGTATGAAAATAATTGAACCTAAATTATATGGGCAAGTGGGTGGAGTACAAAAGAAAATAAAGAAAATGTTTAATAAGGGAAGCGACAATGTTGGTCAGCTTAGTAAGTTTGGTCAAAGTTTTTCTTCTACAATGCAATCCAACACATGCAACAGATACAATTGCATTTAAGAACTTTGTGGCTATTGCTTAGAGAGAAGGGGAACATATAACAACCCCCACAGGAAGGCAAATTTATGGAAAGTATTCGAAGAAAGAGGTGTCAAAGATAAATGATTGGTCTATGGTCAAAAGCATTATTAGGATACTTATGGGGTTACCATTATGAGTGATGGATGGATAGGCCCAACAAAAATGTCCATCATAAATTTTATGACATACTGCAGAGGAGTATCAACATTCATAAAATTAGTAGATTCATTGCATATGTAAAGGATGCCAATTACATCTAGCAAGGATTAGAGAAAATGATTGAATGGGTTAATGCAGATCGTATAGTGCAAATTGTTACTTATATTGGGAGCACTTATAAAAAAGTTGGGAAAACACTAAAAGAAAGATACTCTCTATATTGAACCCCTTGTGTTACACATTGTAATAATTTAATCTTGGAAGATATCGGTTATCATCTAGCTATGCAAAAAATAATAAAAAATGCACATACGATAATTAAGTTTATATATAATCATAGTTGGGTTCTTTCCATATTTCATACAACATTTGGATATGATGGAGAGATTGTTCATCCTAGAAAGATAAGATTTGGTATAAATTATATATTGCACTAGAAAGCTTGTACAATAATCATCAAGCTCTCACCACAGCTTTTAATTCAAACAAATGGCGAGTCTCAAAATATAGAAAGATGGTAGAGAGGAAGACAACAATGGATATTATCATAACAATAACATTTTGAGATTGTGTGAGATGAGTATTAGGCATACTAGAACCTATCTACCAAGTTTTGAGGACAGTGACACATATCCGTCCATGGGTTCCATGTATGAGTCCATTCATTTTATGATGCAAGCAATCAAGGAGAACAATCATAAGGGTATAGATTAGGTGTTGCAAATTATATAAGCTCATTGGGAGGGCATGCTAAATCATCCCCTGCATAATGTAGTGAGTATATGATTTAATAAGTCTAGTTTCATCGAATTTATATAGAATGTCTCTATTTACATTAACTAAAATTCTAATTTTGCAGCTTATTACTTAAATACTAAGTATCATTATGAGCGACATCTAGGTCAGGATGCCTAGCTTCACACCTTAGTTTTTAAAGTGTTTGAAAAGCTTTTTTTCAATAATCCTAATGTTGGGGATCTTGTCAGTGAGGTAATTATATAAAAATTAATATACCTATATCAATTCAAGGATAGTTTGTTGATAAAGAATTGCACATTGATAATATTTATTTTCTTCAATGTTATAATTGATGTACTTTCAAGTTGCCAAGGGGTTATTTAGGATGAATGTTGCAATCTAATCAAAGAGCAAAGCAATGACATATAAGTCAAGGTAGTGATTTAATAATATGTTGTCTAATTTTTTATTTTAAATTACTAATAAATCCAAATTTTCTCTCATAGGTGAATGGTGAAATTGTTATGGAATATAAACACTAGATCTAAGACTATTAGCATGTAGATTACTAAGGCAAACGGTATCTTCATCCCCATGTGAGCATAATTGGAGTATATTTTTTATTTATACATGCAGAAGAAACAAGTTGGGATATAAGAGGCTCAAAGATTTGGTATTCTACAACTACAATATGCGTCTTTGGGGATGATTGATTCGATCTAAAAACTCTTTTGTAGATCCATTGGATGTAATGATGATAGGGCACTATACTCACTTGGAGAAATATGATGAAAGAGAGGACCCTGTATATGAGTGGCTAAGGTCCAATGATTTAGATACTACAGATGGAGGTCCAGAACTTGCTATTGCTAATGTAGCTCGTGAATAAGGGCTAAATGTACATAGAAAATTGGAGGAGGAGAGAACCCCATTAGATGACTTTGATCCATTGATAAGATCCAAAAGCGCTACTCAATCAACTACAATGTCTTTTTCAAGAACAAAAAGTGATGGTGGTAGTGATGATGATGATGAGGATGGTGGTGGTGGTAGTGGTGGTGGTGATTATAAGAGTGGTGGTATGGCTATCGGTTCAAGTAGTCAAAGGCCTCTTAGTTCATTCACAATAGAAGCAGACTTTCACGAAGCTATGCAAGATGAAGATCATGGTACACAACCACCTATGAGATCCTATGTGAGGAAGTATGGGAGTAGAAAAAAATGGCCTTTACAAAAGAAGATGACTTGGTGGATAGTATGAATGTCACCTCTATTGGTACAAATAATAGTGAGCAAGGGTCTAGTTGTATACCTTATGGTTATCATGTTGGGGATTTTCTCAAGAATCTCAACAATCATATGTCGAAGATTCTGAATATTATCCTCAATAGTCTTATGGCTAGATACCATACAATTCAGATAGTGGAACCGAAGTGTCTTCATCTTCTCTCCCTGTATAGTATAACTTATATCCGGCTAGTTTATATAGTCATTAGCCAGAAGCAATGGAGGATGACCATAGCGATAATTAAATTAATGAGCCTACATGAGTTTTTTTTGTGGTAAGGTATGGTGATAACATATTTCATACTATGCACATATGTTTAAGTGTTTTATCTGCTTTTGCATCATTGGTATGTTTCCTTTATGTCATATATGTTGACATTTAAAGTGATTTTTTTGTTTTATATATGAATTCAAATTTATCATGATTTATTATAAAGTTTTTTGGAAGATTTTATATTTTTTTTGTTTTTTTTAATTTTTTATACTTTAGTGAAATAGTTCGATGAAATTTTTGATAATTTCTCTGAAATTAGCAAAATTTCCTCATTTTTAGCTTAGCAATTTTTTCCTTTTAGCAAAATTGCGAACACTACTTCAAAGAATTATGTAACACTACAATAGTTTCTTGCAAATCAATACTCTAGGGGTTATTCTCTTTCTCAAGTACTTACTGAAGGCAAATTCCAATTCATCTTTTTCATCCAGTTCAAAAGCTTCCTGTGCACAAGAATCAATAACATTAATAGACTAAATATGATTATCATCATCAAGATATTTTATGGCATCATAAATATTGAACTTAATAATTTTACCATCAAATTTCATGGTAAGTGTGCCATTATGAAAATCTATTTTGGTCTTGGCTATCTTTAGCAATGATCTTCCTAACAAAATAGTAGTAGTCTAATCACTAATTTTCATATCTAGTATATAAAAATCAGCAGGGAAAACCAAATCATTCACTTGCACTAGAATATATGCAACTACACCTTTAGGATAGGCAATGGATCTATCAGCCAATTGAATCACAACACCATTTTTATTCAAAGGTCCAAGTTTCAAAGAAGGATATAAAGAATATGGCATAACATTAATGGATGCTCCTAAATCTAAATAGCTATCTTAAGTCTTATTATCTATCATGCAGGGGATAGTAAACGTACCTAGATCTTTGCATCTCGCATGGAGTTTTCTTTGAATAACTACAAAAATATTCTCACTTACTCTCACCTTCTCACATCTTTAAAGTTTTTTTCCTCTTTATTATGTACACAATTCTTTTAGAAATTAAGTATAAAGAGGTACTTGTTTAATGGCATCAAAAAGTGAAATATTTACCTCGCATCTATGAAAAGTCTCATAGAAATCTCTATTTTACTCATCTTTTTAAGATTCTGCTAAAGCCTGAGAACAAGGCAATACTAGTTTATATTTAGAAAGAGGCATAAACTTATTGTTGAGTTACTTTATTGTCATTGGAGATGTTCTTATCTATAACAATGCCTATCTCCTTTTCTTGTTGCATAGGTGTAGGAGTTTCCTTTGTTGGAATCTCAATCTCTTTACCACTTCTCAAAATAATTACTCTTACATTTTCTCTTAGATTTATCACCATTTGAGAGGGTAATTTCTCTAAACTTTGTGCCTCTAATTGACTAATATAGTTACCATCTGACTTACCCAGTTATCCAAACTTTGAATACCAGCCCTCGCCTCTTGTTGAAATTGTTTTATTTCCTATTGAAATTGTAAATTGTTACTGGTAAGAGACTTAAAAATATCTTCTAAGGACATATCAGAGTTAGAAGTTTGTCCCGGTTTTGTCTAGGGGGGTATGGCTAGAAGCTTGGGTGATTTTGAGCTACAAGCTAATTTACTTATGGATTCCCATAGTTAAAATTGGAGTGATCCCTCCATATTGAGTTATATGTGTTTGAATAAAGATCATACTTCCTTTGTGGTTATCTAGGAAAACCACTCATCACATGCAATTGCTCAATAGGCTCCTCTTAAAGAGTTGGAGACATATTAGTTGGATACCCTACTACCGAACAAATTTTACAAGTCTTTGTCGTTTGCATATTACCTACAATCATTTGACGAACAATTCAAGAGATGAAACATTTACCTCATTAAAAGGCTTGGATAGAGAGTCAAGCCTAGTGCCAAACTATTGTGTTGGCTGACATATTTGCAATCAAGTTTATTGTAGCCTCAAGAGTTTTATCCACCAAACCTCCTCCACTAGCGACATTAATCATGCTCCTATCAATGAGTAGAAGGCCCTCATAGAAATACTAGATGAGTAGCTACTCACTAATGATGGGGCATCATGCATATAATTTCATGAAATATTCTCAATATTCATGTAGGGATTCTCCATCATTCTGTCTTACAATATAAATTTCTTTTCAAATGTTGGTTGCCCTTAAAGCTGAGAAATATTTCTCTAGAACAACCTCTTTATCTCATTCCATGTGTTAATATGCCCTGAGGATAGATAATAGAGTCAATCCTTGACCAAATCCTTCAAAGAAAATGGAAAGACTCTTAATTAAATTTTCTCTTCAATCACTCTCGTGGGTTTCATACTCGTCCATACCATATGAAACTCCTTTAGATGCTTGTGATGATCTTCACTTGCAAGATCATGAAAAGTAGGTAAGAGATGTATTAGTCTAGATCTTAATTCACAAATGGTAGTAGCATCTAAAATATAAAACATTATGCATAAGTGTTATTGATTCAAATCTGGGGTAGCAAACTCTTTCTAAGTTTGATTTTTGGCTATTATTTCCTCTTCTAAATCAAAATCGCTGACAAATAGGGAATCAAGAGGTGGATCATTCTCTTCAAAATTTCTATAAGCTTTACCCCTTAACCTGTTCAAAGTTCTCTTTATTTTTGGTTCATAATGCAAATCCCTTTGATTAGAAGATCGAATTATAGTCATAAACCATCAAGGAAAGCCTATGAAACTTAAAAATTAAACACAAAAGAAGTTTTGATACTCAAAGCATAAAATAAACAATGATAATAATTTAGATCTCAAAATTTATTGATTCTAAGGCTTCAGTTCCCTTCAACCAAGTATAAAAATCTAGCCACGCAAGGCCATGAACACTCAAAGAATGAAAATAAAGATGAGAAGAGAGAGAGAGAGAAAGAGAGAGAGCGAGATGAATTCCCCAGCCAAAAAGCTATGTTTCCTATATTTTTCCCTCCTTAAATAACCCAAATTAGGGTTATTTTATTTGTCCATTATGATAACCCAAATTTTGGTAAGTTTAATTTTTAATATAATAAATTTCTTGGTAATTAGTGGCCCTAAATAATTGAAAATTTAATATGAGTTTCAAACATTTCATCCTTCTAGGGCAATTTTAGTATTTTGACCATAACTTCTTTATATGAACTCGAAATTAGGTAATTTATTTTGGATTGTAAAGATAATTTCAATTAATACAACTTCCATGTTTATAATAATTCCTAATTATGCTTATATTTTGAGTCATGGGTCCCACAAAGTTACGCTACTTGGATTGGAGATGGTTGTAGAGTTTTGGCTATAACATTTCATGAAAAATTAGAATTTAGTGATTTTTGATTGATTGAAAAATTCACAACAAAGGCTACAATTTTTTGTTTACCACTTTCGATGAATCAGCCCTCATATGCGCCAAATATTTTAGACAAGTGACATTTGTTACAATGACATGTGTATTTAGTGGAATTTGAATTTTTAATGGAAATTTTGAGGTAATTATACATTTAGATAATTATAAATTGATGATAATTAATCATATAATTAGTATATACATGTTTGGGTAAAGAATGGTGAACAATAATGATTTTTTGTGCAAGGTTTAATGCAAAGAATAGTGTGTATGTGCGTGGATCTATTAAACACTGTTTTAGCACCACAACTTATTTTTTTGAAGGAGATCCACCATCACCCCAAACCTAATATGCCTCCCTCTTCTTGCAACTCACGAACTAGCCATCCCCCTTTCATCCCACGGCCATATTTTTTTTCTCTCACCAATTTTCAAGCCAGAAAATTGTGCCAACGAATATAAAATACATCCCCATGCATAAAGCCACCTAATTCATCAAGCTTGGATGATTTTAAAGAGGGAGAATAATCTATTTACCTCATGTTGCTACTAGTGGTCTTGGATTCTTGAAGATTTTGGTGGTTTTTAAAGTGGGTTAGAAGGTATTGCGTTTTCCCCAACTCAATTTCATATGACCTATTTGCTAGGTTAATGTTCTATTCGAGGGGGACTATCTAAGGCCGAATGCCAAAAGTGATATATGATATATTTGTAGGATCCATTGGACCTTGAATTAGAAGGAAGTGATCAAATTAAAGGTTGTGAAATTGTTTTCAAGTGAGGTAAGTAGGTTTCTTACCAAATTATCTGTGATTAAGTACATAAGCATGTTGGCATACGGGCATCGTGATTTATCATGTTTGTTAATGATTTGAGATGTGTTTAGGGAATGTGCTTTATACTTGAATTTACTACATGCATTTGATGTTTTGAATAGATTGTTACCTAACTTGTTGAGGTTACTTTTGTTCATCTAATGTGATATATGTGAGTATGATATGGTAGTGAAGTTCATGTGGATGTATGTATGACATACATGATGAGCCTATGTGGCTATGTTGTTGCCTGTGTGCCATATGGTGTCGCCTGTGTGACTATGGTGTTGCCTATGTTGCTATGGTGTTACTTATGCCTATGTGGTTATGGTGTTGCCTGTGTGGCATATGGTGTTGCCTATGTGGCTATGGTGTTGCCTGTATGGCTTATGGATGGTCTGTGTGACTAATAGATTGCCTATGTAGCATATAAGGTGTGTAGTAAGTGTTGGCCTTTATGGCACCAAGTACATTACAATTGTATGTTTAATTGCTTATGAGTATGCTTGGATTGAGCGAAATATGATTGTACTAGTATGTGTTGGTTGTGCAACTTTATACATGATTTACAAGGTTTCGCCATTTTTCCCTATTTACTAAGTTTGCCTAGACTCACCCCTTTTCTTTTCTCATGTTTTAAACGCCAAGCATGTTGGAGGAGCCAATCGGGGTTTGGTGCCCAAAATGGGAATTAGCGGCAATGGAGTGGCATTTTTTATTTAGCTTTTGATTATTTATTAAAAAGAGAATATAATGCATTATGTGACTTGTCATTTATGAAATTATTATTGGTGGATGATGTATAAGGAGAAGTTTAAATTCTCAGTATTCATTAATTATTAATTCTTAGTTATTTTCGTGGCATAAGACTACTAGTTGGTCCATGTGACTATGGATGTAGGAGGATTTGTAGATATGTATGGTGTATATGGATGATTAAATGTATATACAAGTTTGGAAACTCTCATATTCCAAGGGAGACTCTACCAGATTTCTAATAGGATCTTCCTCTGAAATATGAATAAGTAGCCCCCTCAATTTAGGGGTGTTATAGAGTGGTATCAAAGAGTGGTTGGTCTTGTTAAGGCATGATAATAACTTGGAAACCAAAGAGATAGAGAGGTTGTGATAAGTAGAGACAAGAGAGAGAAATTATTAATAGTGGGGGGGAGTGCTAGTATAGGGAATGGAATTAGGGACCCTAGGTAGTTCCACTATTAAGTCATGTGAATGGATTACATAAGTGCTAATCGGTTTGCTTATGTGTAACGATATATTATTCGTTGGTGCAGAATGGCACCAAGGAAGTGTGTTGACAAGGGAAAGGCCCTTATGGTGGAGGAGGAGCCTATAAGAAGTGTGATCAGGTGACCATAGGCGTGGTAATCAGAGAGGCACAGGAAGAGGCTCCTAGGAGGGAAATACTGAGAGAAACACTGAGAGAGCAGAAGAATACACCTCAAAAGGCTGAGGAGGGAGAACGTAATGAGGCTCCCAAGGAAAGGGAGAATGATCAAGAGAATGTGAAAACTCCAAAGGTTGAAAGAGGACCAACAATTGCAGGAAGTAGTAGACCAGATATGCCAGGGTTCAGAGGAGGGACTGTTCCACCAGTAGGGGCAATAGAGCTTGGAGCCATGATGAACATGATGCTGGGGATGGTTCAAACATTGCAAGAGCTTCTCCAAGCACAAAGGAGGTCGACTAGAGAATCCACACCATAGGCTGGACCTAGTGAACCAGAATTAGCCAAAAGGCAGAATAGTTTGAGGAACTATGCAGTGGACCTTGGATAGATGATACAACAGTAACCAGGACCAGAGCTAAATATGAAGATGTTTCACAACATGAAGCCTTCAACCTTCAATGGAGAGAAGGAATACAAAGTGGTAGATGAGTGGATCACAGGAATGGATAAGGTTTTGGCCTACATGAGGTGTCCTGAGGGGTACAAAGTACCGTATGTAGTCTATAAACTGGAAGGAGATACTAAAAGATGGTGGAACACAGAGAAGCATACAGTACCTGGTGATGGGATGAACATGACATGGGTGGATTTCAAGGAGACGTTTCTCCATCGATATATTCCAACTAGCGAGAGGGCTAGGAGGGCAATAGAATTTATGTCCCTGTATTAGGGAAAGAGGACAGTTGAAGATTATGATGAAAATTAAGATCTCTAGCTAGATTCACATCATTGGCACAGACAGACTCCTTGGAGATAACTAGAAAGTTCTAAGAGGGTTTGAGATTGTCTATCAGGCTGGATGTGGCTTCCTTTATGTTGATGAAAAACGAGGACATCTTGGAGAGAGCCAAAGTGTTGGAAGTAGGCAGAAGCTCAGAACCAACCAAACTAATGATGGACCTCCGAAGAAGGTGTGCTAAGATTGTAAGAAACCTAGTCACCTTACTGCACGGTATACATCTGAGAGGTAGAGGAATGGAGAGTAAATGGGTAGACCCACTCCGAGGCAAAATAGAGAGATAGAGCAAGGACCAAGGTGCCCAGCTACTTGTTTTTTACTGTGGAGAGCCTAAGCACATCAAGCCGAATTGCCCATACATACAGGAGGGAGATCAGAGGATGGCACAACAAGCCATGCATGGGGGAGCTCATATGAGAGGCAGAGGTGGAGGTCGTCCATATGAGGAGTAGAGACAAAGATAGGCACCAAGGCGTCACTATGATGGACAAAGGCAGAGCCAAGCACTAAGATGACCATATGATGGGCTGAGGCCTCAGGTGGTGGCAATGGTTCAGGCAGCCAATGTTCAGGAGGCTCAGGCATTGGAGGATGTGGTGATAGGTAACCTTTATGTTTGTGATCATATGGCTAGTGTATTGTTTGATCCTAGTGTATCTCAATCTTTTGTTTTTGTTACATTTGTGAATAGAACTAGATTGTCTAAGTATCTTATGTAGCATGATGTGAGAGTGTCTACACTATTAAGAACAGTCAGTGTAGCATCTGAAATATGCTATGAGATCCCCATAGTGATAAAGAATAGATAGTTTGTGGTTGATTTGATTGTGCTAGACATGGACGGATTGGATATAATTTTGGGTATGGATTGATTATCCAAATATGAGGCCAAAGTAGATTGCAAGACTAAGCAGGTGACTTTGAAGACTCCAAATGAAATTGGTATTATTTTTAGGAGTCTACCTAAGGGTAACGTGCCTAAACTCATCTCAGCAATGGGGGCAATGAGTTTAGTGTGGAAGGGGTGTGAAGCTTTTCTAGTGTCTGTAGTAGATGCTCATTCTAAGCATCAACTATTGGAGGATATTCTTACAGTTCAAGATTTTTTGAATGTGTTTCTATAGGAGTTGCCAAGGTTACCCCCGAAGAGAGAGAGAGAGGTGGAGTTCAGTATTGATCTCCAACCTGGAGCTGGGCTGATATCGAGAGCTCCTTATCATATGGCGCTGATGGAGATGGCAGAATTAAAAGAACAATTACAAGAGCTAATGGATAAAGAGTTTATTCACCCTAGTGTGTCTCCATGGGGGGCACCAATGTTGTTTGTCAAGAAGGAGGATGACATTTTGAGAATGTGCATCGACTACAGAGAGCTGAATAAGGTTACTATTAAGAATAAGTATCCATTGCCTTGGATTGATGATATATTAGATGAGGGTAAAGGCTACGGATGTATCTAAGATAGCATTCAGAACCAGATGTGGGCACTATGAGTTCTTGGTAATGTCGTTTGGGCTGACCAATGCTCCAAAGTGTTTATGGATTTGATGAACAGAGTGTTTAGACCCTATCTTGATCAAATTGTGGTGGTTTTCATTGATGACATTCTAATATACTCTAAGAATAAGGAGGGGCATGAGCAGCATTTGAGGATAATATTAGAGAAGCTTAGGGAGAAAAGTTGTATGCTAAATTAAAGAAATGTGATTTCTTGATAAACAGTGTTGCCTTTTTGGGACATGTAATATCAGCAAATGGTATTTTTATAGATCCTCATAAGATAGAGGTAGTAGTGAATTGGCCATGGCTAATGTGATAGAGGTGAGGAGCTTTATGGGATTAGCTAGTTATTACAAAAGATTTATGGAAGGATTTTCCACTATTGCAGTGCCTATGACCAGACTGACCCGAAAGGGGAGTCAATTTGATTGGACAGACAAGTGTGAGGAAGCATTTCAAGAACTGAAGCAGCATTTGGTGGAAGCACTAGTGTTGATAGTGCCATCAGGCCAAGGTGGATTTGTGATGTACAGTGATGCCTCTAAGAATGGACTGGGATATGTATTGATGCAGAATAATAATGTAATAGCATATGCTTCTAGACAGTTGAGGCCGTATAAGCAAAACTATCCAACCCATGATCTGGAGTTAGCAGCAATGATTTTTGCATTGAAGATTTAGAGGCATTACTTATATGGGGAGAAATGTGACATTTATACTAATCATAAGAGTTTGAAGTACATTTTTACACAAAAGGAGCAGAATATGAGGTAGAGGCAGTGGTTAGAATTACTAAAAGATTATGATCTGGAGATTCATTATCATCCAGGGAAAGCCAATGTAGTGGCTGATGCATTAAGTAGGAAGTTAGGTAGTAGTATAGCTTGTATGATTACATTGAAGGTAGAACTGCTTGAAGAATTGAGAAAATTGGACCTTCATGTGTGTATGAAAGGGTTGGTGGCATAGGTGTGTCAGTTGACTATTTAGTCTACCATAACAGATGAGATTAAGAAGGCTCAAGAAGAGATGATGGATGAGGAATTCTAGAACATTAGGGAGAGAGCTCAAAATGGAGAGTTGCCTGACTTTCTGGTGGGCTCAGATGATATTCTGAGGTACAAGAATCAGTTGGTGATTACAAGGGATGCAGCTATAGTGCAGAAGATATTAGAGGAGGCTCATTATTCACCTTAAACTATCCACCCGGGGAGTACGAAGATGTATAATTACTTGAAAACACACTACTAGTGGATTGGTATGAAGAGTGATGTAGCTCAATATGTAACTAACTGTATGACCTGCCAAAAGGTGAAAGCATAACACCAAAGGCTAGGAGGATTGTTACAGCCTATAGAAATACCTGAGTGGAAGTGGAAAAATATAACTATGGACTTTATTATGGGACTACCATGTATTACAGCAGGTTATAACAGCATATGGGTGATAGTAGACAAACTAACTAAAGTAGCTCATTTTGTGCCTGTTAAGACTATTTATACAGCTGAGAAGTATACCTAGATCTGTCATAAGGAGATTGTGATGTTGCATGGAGTGCCTAAGTCTATTATTACTGATTATGGATCAGTGTTTACTTCCAAGTTTTGGAAGGCTTTGTATAAGGCTATGGGAACTCGATTAGGCATTAGCACCACTTATCGTCATCAGACAGATGGACAAATAAAGTGAATGAATAGGCAGTTAAAGGATATGTTGGGAGCTTGTGTACTGGATTGGGCCAGATCATGAACAAAGTACTTGCCTTTAGCAAAGTTCACTTACAATAATAGTTAATAATAGTTATCACTCAAGCATTCAGATGGCACCGTTTCAGGCACTATATGAACAAAAATTTAGATCTCCTTTACACTAGGATGAGGTTGGTGAGAAAGCATTCGTTGGTCCTCAAATGATTGTAGATACTATGGATAAAGTGTCTCAGATTAGAGAGAAGATACAGATTGCTCAATCACGTAAGAAGAGTTATGTTGATACAAGGAGGCATGATCTAGAGTTTCATGTGGGAGATATGGTATTCCTGGAGGTATCTCCTATGAAGGGAGTAGTGCATTTTAGCACTAAGGGCAAATTGAGTCCTAGGTATGTAAGACCATATGAGATACTGGAACAGATTGGTAAGTTGGCTTACCGACTGGCATTACTACCATCTATGAGATGCACAATGTTTTCCATGTATCTTCCCTACAAAAGTATATGCCAGATTCGTCTCATGTGTTGAGACCAGAGGACATTCAGGTTGAGGAGAACTTGTAGTATGGTGAGAGGCCAATCAAGATACTTGATGGCAAGGAGAAGCAACTCAAAAACAAGGTGATTCGACTGGTAAAGGTGTAATGGAGCAATCACACTAAAGATGTGGTAACTTGGGAGCTTGAAGAGATGATGAAAGCCAAGTATCTTTACCTTTGGGATGGAGTTTAAAAGTTTCGAGGACAAAAATTTTTGTAAGGAGGGTAGAATATGACAACCCCAAATTTTGGTAAGTTTAATTTTCAATTATGATAAATTTATTGGTAATTAGTGGCCCTAAATAATTGAAAATTTAACATGATTTTTGAAAATTTCATCCTTCTGGAACAGTTTTAGTATTTTGACCATAACTTCTTTGCACGAATTCAAAATTGGGTAAGTTTTTTGTATTTTTTAGATAATTTCAAGTAATATAACTTTCATGTTTACCATAATTCCTAATTATGCTTATATTTTGAGTCATGGGTCCCACAAAGTGACGTTACTTGGATTGGAGATGTTTATATTGTTTTGGCTATAACTTTTTCATGAAAAATCAGAATTTAGTGATTTTTGATTCATTGGAAAATTCATGATAAAGGCTATAATTTTGTGTTTACCACTTTTGATAAATCAGCCCCCATATATGCCAAATATTTGAGACAAGTGACATTTGTTACAATGACATGTGTATTTAGTAGAATTTGGATTTTTAATGAAACTTTTGAGGTAATAATGCATTTAGATAATTGTAAATTGATGATAATTAATCATGTAATTAGTATATACATGTTTGGGGAAACAATTATGAACAATTTGATTTTTTTGTGCAAGGTTTAATGCAAAAAATAGTGTGTATGTGCATGGATCTGTTATACACTGTTTTAGCACCACAACTTATTTTTTTAAGGAGATCCACCATCACCCCAAAACCTAACATGCCTCCCTCTTCTTGCAACCCATGAACCAGCCATCCCCCTTTCATCCCATGGCCATATTTTTTTTCTTCCACCAATTTTCAAGCCAGAAAATTGTGCCAATGAATATAAAATCCATCCCGATGCATCTAGCCACCAAATTATCAAGCTTGGACGATTTCAAGGAGGGAGAATAATCTGTTTACCTTGTGTTGCTATTGGTGGTCTTGGATTCTTGAAGATTTTGGTGGTTTTTAAAGTGGGTTAGAAGGTATTGCATTTTCCCCAACTCAATTTCGTATAACCAGTTTGCTAGGTTAATGTTCTATTCGGGGGGGACTATCTAGGGCTGAAAAATGTTTGATTTTCTTAGGGATTGATAGGTATTTTAATGGGAAGATGGATTAATCATAAATGGTTGTTTAATACAAATGATTTGGGCATGATTTTGGTCATATATTACTACCCACAAATGGGCAGCAATATGAATAGGTGTGATGGCATGTTGGGGCCTGAATGGGCAGTTTGTGGTATTTGAAATGGCTTTGTTGTTTAATTATTGAATTAATGATAAATTTAGGATGTTAATTATGCAAGAAAATGATCAAGTGTGATGGAATTTTATTACTAAATCATGCCTTTAAGTTATTTGATAAAATGCCTAAGTGAAGGGTTGTATAATGTAAATTGATGTTGGGGTTGTTTCCAAATGAATTTTAGTAGATAATTGGCATGTTTATGTTATCATTATTATGTTAATTATATGAGGATATGCATGATTAGAAACAAGTTTGCTATGATGCATACTGCTAAAATTATTTGACTAGTATTATGTAAGAGTAATGTATGATGCATTGTCACCATGAGACTATATGGAATGAATGGGAAGATTGTATAATGGAATTAGGTTTTAATAAGTTAAATTGCCAATTATGATGCCAGATTAGTGGTAAACAGATGGGTTAATGAAGGGTGCAAGTTAAACAGATTGTATAATGCTAAAAGTTACAAATTACACATGTTTATCAAGTGTTCGATGAAATTCCTCAATGAGAACAAATTGGAATTGGGGGAAATGGATTAGGACTTTGATTGGCCATTAAGTGAGAAATAAAATAAAGTATTTAGTGTCTCAATTATATAATTAAAAGTAGGATGAAAAAATGGACAGCTATGGTAATGAGTTAAGGTGTTTGTATCAAGTGGAATGTATGTTATAAACTACCCTTAAAATGGACAGTTATATAATAGGTCTGTGACAACTATAAAATGGGTTTATTTGAATGAAATTAGTGAATAGGTTGCTAGTATAACTAAAAAGGTTAAGTCCCTTAAAGTTTGATAAATTTTTATATGAAAGTATGAGTTGTAATCCATCATTTGATAGGTTGAAAAAGAGACCATGCTGAAATTTTGAAACCCTTGAAAACCAATGTTGCCTGTGTGGCCGAACTGAGTTTGCCCGAACTCACGCCTTTTCTTCTCTCATGTTTTAAACTCCAAACATGTTGGAGGAGCCCAACCGGGAGTTGGTGCCCAAAATGGGAATTAGTGATGATGGAGTGGCATTTTTTATTTAACTGTTGATTATTTATTGAAAAGAGATTATAATGCATTATGTGATTTGTCATTTATGAAATTATTATTAGTAGATGATGTATAAGGAGAAGTTTAAATTCTTAGTATTCATTAATTATTGATTCTTAGTTATTTCCATGCCCTAAGACTACTAGTTGGTCCATGTGACTGTGGATGTAGGAGGATTTGTGGATGTGTATGGTGTATATATGGATGATTGAATATATGTATAGATTTGGAAACCCTCATATTCTAAGGGAGACTGCTGGATTTTCAATAGAATCTTCATCTGAAATATGATTAAGTAGCCCCCTCAATTTAGGTGTGTTACATCCATACAGTTTCTCAATTAGCCCTTGCACAAAACCACTTAAACATTACTAAAAATAAATGCCCAACCGCAATGCACTGTTGCCGCGATGATATAATCTGCTATCCAAAATTGCCATTCTCCAATTTCACTAGCGTAGTGGTGCCATAACTTGTTGCCTTGTTTTTCTTCACTTAAGCCACTTCTTCACTCCAATTTTCCATGATGTAGTATTTATCTCTCAAAACTCAAAACATGAAAGTTGTAGAGATTTTTCTTGTCTTTCCATAGCATCTTTAATCATCTCAATTAGAGGTTGGATGAGAGAGTTTTACCTTAATTACGGAGTAAATCTAAAGCTGTCCAAAGTCATCCATTAACTTCATTTGTACTTAACAACTCCATTTGTCTTATAATTCAAAATATAAGAATAGTGAGCACATTTAGATACCAAATAAGTATAAAATATTAAATATTAAGGGAATAAAATATGATAGTTTATATTCTCATCATAGTCCAATTATTCCTTTAAGGTGAAGAGCAATATCCCATCCTTCACAATCTTTTACAACTAATAACTATTAGCAATAAGAAAAAATCAATCTCATCTTCTAATAGATATAATACTCCCCATCAAAATATGGAGGTTTAATGGTTGACTAACCATTCATGATTCCACCAACACTGCTTCCCATATGGGATCACACTAATGTATAGATTTAATATATTTAAATCCAAATTTTAGTGCCTACTCTAATACCAATGTTAGTTTAGGTTTCATGCTTGTTTAGGTTGTCCCAAATTAATCTTCTGTATAGCTTCCAAGAGAGATTTGCAAAACTGAGAAGTTGTTCATGGACGATGGGGGTATTCCCTACATAAACACTATAACGCTCAAGTCAGTAAACATGACTCTTTTGAATGGGTATATAATAGTACTAAGTGCCTATGAATCTGGGTGTGCATACCTAGTCCTTTTATACTTGAGCATGAGTGGGGTTATATATGCAGGGATCTACACAATCCATACACAAATGGGATCCCATATTCTTGGAATCCTCAAATTCCAAGGTTTATCTAGGAAACTTTGATAGGGCATCCTTTTATCAGGAGGAGTCTGATGTGAAATGATGCCAATTAGATGATGTTTATCCGGTTTTAGGACACCCTAACACTTATCCCCCCTCAAGAAGACATGAAGCCTGCTCCTAGGTCTTCTTGTCTTCTATGCAACTTTTATGGGGATGGTTTACAAATTGCCATGCACCATCAGTAACTGACAAAACATATGAGAACTTTTAATTATGACTAAATTTAGCATGTAATGCTTCACATTTTAGCTAATGACCGCTTGAACTTCCTAGATGTCATTTTTATAAAAGGAGGCCTCTTCTCACCTTTTAGTCTAGTCTTCTCATTTCCTAAGCCATGGATGCAATCAATTCAAATACAAATTCTCAACTTTATGGATGAAACCAATTTTTGTGTGGGGAGAATGAAAGATTGGAGGCACTATACCAGTCCACTCAGTTTGAACTTCACCTGGCTAACCAATGAATGACCAAGCATGCCATCAGTCATACATAATCCCTGGGTTGCATCCGGGCATTGGAGGAAGAATTAACTAAGGCTCACCAAGAGATCAAGGAGCTCAAGGCGTTTATCAATGCTTTGACTCAGTAGATAAGAGCCTTCTTTTTCTTTTCTTGTATGTTTAGGCTTGCAAGCCCGCCATTTGTAATACACTGGAAGGTAGGCGCTCTTTTTGTTAAATGTATTGGGCTTCCAGTATACCTCTCTGTCTTAATATTATGGGACTCTTTCGTATCGCATGCTTTTAGTTGATTATGAACAATCCCCCAGACTTTTTACCTTGCTTATTCTATTGATGATTTCCTCGCTTCCTCTTCCTCAGGGCATGGGTTTTATCTGCAGGACAGTATCGATTGGATCCAACTTTCCCACACACCTTGGTGCCTCACACTGGTACTCAACTCAGGCACTTCTGCGAATCTAGAAGATAGTTGTCTAATGATCTAGATGCTTCAACAGATCCATTAAATAGCTAGTGCTTAGAGTAGTCGGGCAACTTTTGCCTCATCCTAAAAATGATGCTTCCATAATTTTCATGCTCCTATGGTGTAGAAATTATGATGGTTTTACATTAAAACAAACTTAGCATCCCTGTGACAACCTTAGTCTAACATTTCTACTTTCTTAAACCTTGCTTTCTCGATACGCTCTTGCTAAACCTAGCAATTCTGGTGGGTCCCTTGGACAATGGGACCTTTTCTATCAGCACGGGCATTTTTGGGTGGCATCCCTTTTTTCAAAATTTTCATTTTGTAGTTTCCTTTTTCCATATGGACACGATTGATCGATGCTTCTATTCGCCCATGTGTATGAGGTTTAAATGTGACATAACTGAAAAATAGGGGCTGATTCCCAATTTTTTGATTTTTTGCAAAACACTAGGTGGTTTTGTCAGGGGAGCATCTTCAAAAAGCAGTTGTGGCAAGGAGAGAACATTTTTGCTCATCCAGCCTATTTTTGTTATTTTTTCTACTCTCCTCTGATTGATGTCTCCTTCTGCCTTCATCTAGTCATGGCCACTAAGAAGTCGTTTCCCTGTCTTTCTCCTACCATTATTGGGGAGTTCCACTCGTACCCCTTGCCTGAAGGTATGTTTTGGGAATCTCCTAATGCCACTTCTCTACCTTTTCAATCACCCGATAACTTCATCTCCATCACCTTAGGTTCCCTTTGGGTGGGTTTTTGCTTGGATCAATCCAACTTCATTTCCCTTCTTCTTAATCCTACAACCTATCTTCAGGCCAGTTAGTCCCTAGCAATTGGTGTTATATATCATTTCTCTTTGCCATTGGGTGCATAATCTTCAATGGGTTCTAATTTTCATGGTTCCCATATTTTCTTCCATTTTTACTCTTAGGAAGATGCCTCATTCTTCTTACTATTTTTATCTTATTCCCTATGCTCCTTAGCGCCAGCTTTTCTTTTGCATCTCCAATAGAGATGATTACTAGAAAGGCCACTAGATCTAGGTTAGGGCTAAAAGGGCTTTTCCTTTTCTAGCATAGTGGGCAACTAGCCTAACTTACATGTCTAACACACTTTCCCCCTTGGAACAATTTGGTTTAGGTTACCTTAGGTATAGTTTAATGTCCTTAGGTAAACTTTAAGTGGATGTCTTATTGTCATTTGAATTTTGTCATTAGGCCAACTTCCCTTGTAGCTTCCCTGATGAGGAGGTTGTAATTCCTTATCCACTCCCCTCATTATCTTCTCTGTTCCTTGACTAGGCTTCTATTATAGAATAAAAATTTAGTCTTTTCACCGGATCTAGCCCACATCGGGGAAAGGCATCATCCTCTCTCCATCCTCCCACTCCTAGTCAATCGGCTCCACTAGCCAAACCCTAACGGACCAAGTCTATGTACCGAAAGTGGAGAGTTGGTACTAACATTCCATCCACTTCCCTATCCTCACCCTTGGCTAGATCTGCAAAGGTAGGTTTGTCAATTTTAGAAGACCAACTAGAGCTGCTTGGGGTTGCATGTTCTCCTCGAACTGGGCCTGTGGACATTTCCTCAGGGAGCAATTCATCACCTTCTTCCAACTCTTTCTCCTCCTCCAATTCCAGGCTTAGATCAGGAACAGGTCCATCCTCACCCTCCTGTGCTACTAGCAATTTTTCTTCTTTGGAGGAGCTTGTTCGCTTAGGGAGAGATCTTGACGAGGTTTTGGGTGGAGTGGTACATCTCATTCCTCCCATAGGTTTTCTTTTTCCTCATATCTTAGATGGCTTGGATTTGATCTAGATTCACCTTAATGCCCCTTTGTGATATTAGGACCCTAGTGATCTTATTAATGATACTCCAAAAGCTATTAGTTTTGAGAGTTTGGAATATTTCTTCCAGGTCCTAGATGTAGTGGGCTCAAATTTTACTTTTTAACACCATATCATTGACATACACTTCCATGATCTTGCCTAGAATATGGCATTTACCATCCTTTGGTATGTGGCCTCCACATTTTTTAGTTTGAATGGCGCTACTTTGAAACAAAAGGTTCTAATATCGGTTGTTAAGGCGGTCTTCTCTTGATCTGACTCATGCATCTAAATCTGGTGGTACCCTGAAAACTCATCCATGAAGGTGAGCAATTTGTATCTCGCAGTGGAGTCTACCAACTGGCTGATGTTTGGGAGCAAGTAGTTATCCTTTGGGCAAGCTTTGTTTAGTGATGTGAAATTAACACACATTAGCCATTTCCCATTTTCTTTTTCCATCATGACAATGTTAGCTAACCCTTTCAAGTAATGCACAAGCTTGATGAACCTTGCTTGTAATAGCTTCTCTATTTTTGTCATGATGGCCCCCTCTTCTCATGAGAAAATAGCCGCTTCTTCTGCCTCACCAGTCTGTGGTTCCCATCCATTGCCAATTTGTGAGATATGATGGACAGATCCAGTCCTGGCATACTAGAAGGTTCCCAAGTGAAGATGTCGGCATTTTTCCTTCATAGATTGATCAGTTGGTGCCTTAGCATTGGATCAAGAGCGGATCTGATCTGAAACTTCTTATCTACATTGTCTATGAACAATAGAACTATATTCAGGGGTCCCATAGGTTCATTCTGGGTAATTAGCTATTCATCCCTTGCATCCAGGATGTCAATCTACATACTTCTTGATATCTTCCCTTTCATAGAGACTTTGTAGCATTCTCAAGTAGTCTTTTGATCTCACCTAGCTACATTAGTTCTATTTGTAGTAGGAAATTTAACAGCAAGGTGATATGTGGATACAACTACTCTCATTTATTGAGGCATAATCACCCAATGTGGCATTATAGGCCAAAGGAACTTTTATGACTAAAAATCCAAGAGAAGCAGTGGACTTTTTGAGGCCATCTTTCATTGTGAAGGGGAGAGTAATGATACCTTCACGAGCCACATCATCTTTGGTGAAGCCTAATAATTGACCTCGAGTTTCATTATTTTAAGACAATGGTAGAATAAGATGTTCATTGATGGCTCGCTATATACCATAATTCTTTTCATCTCAAAATTCGAAATTATAGCTGATATGACCATAGCATCATCATGAGGAATGATTAACTACATGTATTTTCTTCTGAGAAGATGATTGGAAAATCAACTTCTTCACCTTTTCATTTTGTGGCTTGTCACACCATGTTAATTTCTTCAATGTATGCTTGCTGCCCTATTTGAGTATCCTCACCTATTGCAGGACTGCTCATAATGATGTTGATTATTCCAGTTGTGGGCCAATTTACTTCAGTTACTACATCCTTATTGGCTTCCTTTTGAGTCATAGACTTTGGGGAGAGTTTTCTCTTCTTCCTTCTACTCTGTGAATTATTTGCAACGAACTAGTGTAATTTCTCTCTTTTTATGAGCTTTACAATTTTTTGTTTCAAGATGAAGTAGTCCTCTCTATCATGGCCAACATCTTTTTGGAAAAGAAAATATTTGTTAGGGTTGAATCCTTTCCTCTTTTTAATTAGGGGTGGCTCAGGGAAGTATCATTGGTTTTGAATTTCATGGTAGATGCAAGTTAAGGAACAATTAAATGCAATGGGGTTTGTTATTCTTCTATCTCTGCTAAAAGTCCCACATCTAGTGGTTCTATGTACTAGTTTTCGAAAGTATCTTTCGTGACACTGCGAGGGGGATTGGCTCATTTCCTCCTTGCTTCAAGGTTTTCTTCTCTAGTGATTTCTTTTGCGTCAATGTGTCTGTTTAAGACTTCCAAAAGTTTTGAATAATTTTTGGGCAGAAATAGATGTAGCTAGTACCTGACATGTTTACTTCCAATCCCACTTTGTAGTGTTGTTGTCGTTATCTTATGATCCAATCCCTTAATATCTAACATGAGGTGAATCTGTTAACATACTCTCGAAGAAACTTGTTGTCTTTTTGCTTGAAGACTATCAATGACTCTACTATCCTTTTTTGTCTTCATTGTCCTATGAAGCATCCACGAAAGCGTTCCTTAATGTCACTAAAGGATCTAATGGATTCTGGTTCTAAAGCTTGATACTAGGATAATGTCACTCCCTTAAGTGTAGGTGGGAAGGTGCAACATTTAATCTTGTCTTAAACTCTGACTAAGGTCATCTATCCATCATATCTGGCCAAATAATCCTTCAGATCCGTGGTTCTGTCAAATGCTTCTAGAGATGGCATCTTGAATCCTTTGGGAATTGGCTCCTCTAATGTTTCTTTGATGAAAGGGCGATCTCCTTGTTGGATTTTTCCTTTCTTGTGGCATTGGGGGATCCATCGATCTTACCCATTGTTTCTTTCCCCAGAAATTCTTTATATTTCTAAGTAGGATTGTGCTTCATCCTCTTATGTTAGTACATCTTGCTTGGGGATTAACTCAGGAGTAGAATTAATGATCCTATTAGGGTGATGGATAGCTTCCTAGTTGGCTATTATTTATGGAACCAGTATGATCACTGAGTTTGCTAATTATGCACCTAGAACTAGATTGGGGTGGGGGTTGGTTTCCTTAAGTGTGGGTAGCAAGCCCAGCTAGCAATCTGGCTCCTACTTGATCACCAGTTCCACTGGTGGTTAAATTGAGGATGTTGTAGGGATGCTGGGAGAAAATTCATTTAGGATTATTCCCAGCAAGTATTCCTTCCATGAATTCTCTCTATTGTTGCACAATTTATTGCATCATCTGGTGATTTGTTAACCTTAGCTAATCCAACAATTCCCTTGCTGCCTCTGCATCATTATTCTGGTTCATAGTGGATGGTGTGTTGTTGACTGCACAGGACATGGGGTAGCATTCACGTTGCCTTGATTTTCATCTTACATCTTCTTGGCTTGTCGAACATTTCCACAGATGGCACCAATTTTTGGGTTATCCCAAATTAATCTTCTAGATAGCTTCCAAGAGAGCCTGCAAAACTAAGAAATCATTATTAGATGTCAGGGGTATTCCCAGCATAAACACTCCAACGCTTAAGTAAGTAAATGGGACTCTTTTGAATGGGTATGTAATTGTAGCAAGTGCCTATGAATATGGGGTGCATACTTGGTCATTTTATACTTAAGCATGAGTGGGTTACATACATAAGGATATATACAATCTGTATGCAGATGGGATCCTGTATTCTAGGAATCCTACACAAGCACATTCCTAGGTTAGTCTGGGAAACTTTAGTAGTGCATCCTTTTATCAGGAGGAGTCTGAAGTGGGAGGATGCTAGTTGGATGATGTTTATCTGATGTTAAGAAAATGATAATAATGGAAGCATGTAAGCAAACAAGATAGTAAAGCACACAAGAAATTATAGTAATTCGGGCCAACTCGGTTACCTATTCCACTCTCTATGGTATCCCCAGATTTGGGTTTCACTATGTACTTATGGAATCACACCTCCTTTGGTATTATCAAAATCACCAAGAACTCTTACACTAACTAGTTTCTCCAAGCTCACTAGGAAACTCTTACAACACATAATTCTTCTATAAGGATCACCCCTCTTTAGTAGTAGGAACTCAAAACCCAAGTTAGAAAGTGTATAAAGTAAAACCTCTTGATAGGGTTAGACATGATTGTTAAAAGCTCATGGTTAGGGATTACTCAATGAAATCAAAGTGCTTTAGACTTTCCTAATGTAGGATTTGATGTAGCTTAAAGCTTGTTGAACATTGAGGCTCAATGGAGTGAATGCACTTGGAAGCTTATTAAGTCTCTTGTAAATGCTTCATTTTGGTAATCCTAACCCTTTTACTTAGCTTGATTTTGATGATGAATGTGATTCAGTAGTTGAGTTTTGATGATAAGCAAAAACATGTAAGTGAAGCATTAAGTTATTGACAATTAAATTCCCAAGTGTTTAGTGATAAGTTTATGAAACAGATTAAGGGAAGTAACTTCATATATGGGGACAATGTATTCAAGCTTATATCAAAGATAAGATGCACCACAATCAATTTACAAAGGAATAAAATAATGTGAATGCTCAAGAATTAATGACTCTGAACTTAGAAGAAGATTTCAAATGTACCGAGACACATTTGATATCTTGAGGAACAAACTCAGAATATGGAGAAGTTTAGAAAGTCTAAAGAATGAAGGTTGTAGACACAAAGACTAAGTCTTTAATAACTTCAAAGTTGTTTCAAACATTATACTCAAGCTTCAAAGGCCAAACTACAACTGAAGGATGTGTCTAGCATTAAACACAAGCTTTAAAGTCACTTCAAACATGCTTCAAACATGCTGAAATATGGTGCTGATGTATGCTGCTGAAGTAAAATTTAGATAGATGCCAAACAGCTCCAAAAATGCTTTAGATATGCTTTAGAAGAAGTATCAATGCACTTTAGATATGATGAAGTATGAAGCCATAGTTTTGAAGTGTTAATGACACTTTAGATGTGCTGAAGTTCCACTTCAGATGTGCTCAAGTATGCGTGCAACACAGGTCAAATGTGTTGAGCATGAATTTGTGATGCTGAAAGTTTAACGCCACTTCAGACATGCTAAAGTCTTACTTGAAATGTGCTAAAACATGCTTACAATGCATCACTAGAGATACAAATGAGAAACGTTTGAAATTAGCTAATTCCTGAACTTCAGAAGTCACGAAGATAACTTCAGATGTGTTGAAGTGTCACTTCAGATATTCCCAAGCTAATATCAGAAGTGCTAAAGTTTAAAGGCGCACAGCTAAGTAATTCACAGTACTTTAGACATTCTGAAGTCTTACTTTAGATGTGCTAAAACACTATTATAAGGCACTAGTTTGACGAAGCAAAGTAAATCGCAATTCTCCATCACTTTAGATGGTGTGAAACAATGCTTCAAATGGTCTAAAGTTGCAACAACGTCAAACAGAGTAAAAGCAAAGGATTTCCAAAGATGACTATTAATAATAGCATTCCATCTATTCAGACATGCTATCTTTACTTCAGACAGACTAAAGTCATAGGAACGATATAACAGTTAGAAATTCGAACGTTCCTTCATATTTAATGCTTACCACCCACTAAAATAGGAAGAATTTGAACTTTGATATAAAAAGAGTCAACTGAGATGTTTCAATAGTTAAACAAGAATTCAAATAACATTTACTAAGACTTAAAGTTTTCTTCCAACATTTTCAACTCCACTGCACAACATTCCAAACTGCATTCAAAGAAAATCTTTTTGCAACCTTTCTAGAGTCTAAAACTCTTGTGCTTAATAGTATTGTATTTATTACTTCTACATTTAATTTTGTACACTCTTACGAAGTAAGAGGCACATTCTTGTACAAATCTTTGTCCATTATTTATTATAAAAAGCAAGGGGCTTGCTGATTCTAGTGTTTATTATAGGAAGTAGAGAGACTTGCTGGGTGATTGTAAAAGTTTATTAGTGAGCTTTGAAAATGAATGTTTGTAAGAGTTTGTTGGTGAACTCCGAAAAACCAACAAGTATTAGTGGAACCTAAGTGTAACAGAGAAATTGAATCAAAGAGTGGAGTACATACTAACTTGGGTCGAATCGATATAAAAATATCATTATCTGTGTGGTACGTAATTTCCTTCCTTTATTTTTAACACCATATTGTATTTGATTAGAAATTTTAAAAGCTCAATTCACCACCACCCCAACCCCCCTCTTTAGCTCCATTAGAACGAGACCAACACATTTTAGCTCTTGGAACACTCAAGAATTCATTCTCTTTAATGGAATTTGTATTTATATATTTCAAAGGTGTTGAAGATCGTTGAAAACTAGTTATTAGAAACATAGTTGTTAGAAAACCTTTTGAGTTTCTATCCATTACAATGACAAACCTCTTTCATCATCATCTTTCCTCCGTAGAATTCCTTTGTTAGTATTAACAAGCCTAAAGTAATATCTGGTCTTCCTCAATAGATTCATCTATGGAAACATACCTCTATCAACTCCTTTGTGGACATTACGAGATTCCTCTATCAACATGACTTCGAATGCCCAACTAAGCAAAGAGTGTAACAAACCTCTATCACTTAGGGATTTCCTCCATGTGTCCTTTGTCAATCCTATGCTATATAAAATAGTTCTAGCATATATGACGAATCTCTATGGCTCATGTTGTCTCCTTTATTATTTACTCTCATTAAGTCTAACCCCTTTACTAAGCTTGATTTTGATGATAAATGAGATTAAACAACTTAGTTTTGATGATAAGTAAACAATGAGTAAAAAGTTAAGGTACTAATTGGTTACTTTCCAAGTGTTGCAGCATTAAGTATGAAAACAGATTAAGGAAAATAATTGTAGAGGTGTTACATTAACCCTTTGAAATATGGAAATGTATGCTAAATTAAAATGACGTTCAGAAGTTATTAAGAAGTTGCCCAGAAGCATAACAAGCAATGGAGATACATTGCTCAGAAACCAACCAAAAGAAGAATCATAACGTCACATAGAAGCAAGATAGAAACACTGCCTCAAAAGACCCTTCATCATTCAGAATCATGTCAGAAGTTCTATCATGCCCAACAGAAGCAAACCAGAAGTAAGCCTGGTCACACAGAACCTTAACAGCAAACATCTCTTAAACAAGAAGTAAATCAAGAAGCAAAAGCCTAGGGTTCATAAGCAAATTAGAAGCTTAACAGAAGCTTCTTAAATTCAAGCAAAAGCAATGCAGAAAATCTTTCTACAATCAAACAATTAATTAAAAAATAATCAAGAACAATGCAGAAGATGATCTACAATCTGAAGCCAATCAAAATTTTCTCAGAACTATGCCAGAAATTAAGAAGCAATCAAGGACACCATCAAAAGCAGATTCATTACAAGACATGGTGTTCAAAAGTGGTTTAGAAGTGCTTAGAAGCAGGATAGAAGCACAAGTGAGAAACTCAAAAGACAAGGCATGAAGATATCGAAGCTTAGAAGTGGCTCAAAAGTTCCTTGGAACTTCTGACTCACGACCTGCTACGTAAATTCAAATCATAGAACTTTTGAGTTTAGTAGCACAGAAGTTCTATTGAACTTATATATCATACAGAAGCTACACAGAACTTCAAAGTCATGGGCTACTAGCCCTAATTCAAGCACATAAAACTTCTGCACTCAGTTGCATAGAAGTTTTGTTGGAGTTTCATTTCATGCAAAAGTAAGTCAAAATCTTGTCAGAGGCAATCAGAAGTGTATTAGAAGCTTATTAACAATTTCTTAGATCCAAATAGATGAATTGTAGAAACCAGTTACTGTAATCAGAATCTAATCAAGTATAATGCAAAAGTTTAAGTATAACTCTATCAAAAAAAGTTTCTGAACATAGAAACTTACCAGAAGTAAATGAATCTATATTGTGAAAGGATCATCAAAAACACACAAATAATGCAAAAATTGATTCTTACAAACAAAAGACAATTCATTTACAACAGAAACCAAACAGAAGTTTTTGAAGTTCTATAATCAGCAAATCTCACTTACAAAGAAGTATTTGTTTGCACTCAACTTGTGTTCAGAAGAACACAGAAGATGCTAAGCTTAGAAATCAGAAGTAGTCAGAAATAAAGTCAACACAGAAGTTATGCATAACAAGCAAGGCTTACTCAAAAGAAGTACAATGCCAAACAAAAGCAACACAAAACAAATGCAGCAATACAATACAACACTATCAATGCAAAAATGGTGACATTGAATGCAGAAGCATTCTCAGAAGAACAAGGAAGATGATAAGTTCAGAAGTCAAAACAACAAACATAATTACAACACACCAATAAGAAACAAATAAAAAATTATTTTCAAGCATTCAGAGCTATTATAGAAGTTCGTTAGAAGCAAGTATCTAGAAGGAAGAATGCCTTCAAACTTTAGAAGTAATGCAGAAGACCCACAAAAGTTTCTCAGAAGGAAAAATCTGCTCGTTGTGAATATGGCTAAACCCGCACTTATGATAGAACTTCTGTAAAATGAACGCGAAAGTTTTGGTTAGCAAAAAATTAAAGAACAAAATCTGAGCCCTTTACTCAAAAGTTCTATACTCCGACAAAAGCAAAAGTCACTGCTAAACTCTACCTGACAAGTTTGAAAATGGTGCCAAACATGTTTGTAATGGCTATATTTCAAAGATTATTTAAATCAAAGTTAAGGCAATGTAAAAACATGCAAACAACAAGCAAGAAAAAAAGCATTATCAAGAGGGAGTTCATTAAAAACCATTTGAGAAGATCATTCATAACATTCCAACATTCAACTCCATCTGCTACGTCACTAGCAAAAGCAATCAGATTTGTCTACATTAGATCTATATCAACTTTGACAAGGAGTTTGAATCTGATCTCATTGCATATTATATTTGTTTATTGAACTTCATTTTTAGTCCATTTCTACCTAAGTAAGAAGCAATTCTCTATATGACTAATCTTGTTGGTAAGCTTGAAAATCAACCCTGTAAAAGTTTTTAGTTAGCTTAGGAAACCAGGAAGTTTGTTGGTCAACTTGGAAACCAACGTGTAAAAGTTAATAGTGAACTTGGAGAACCAGTAAGTTGTTTGTGAGCTTTGAAAACCAACTTATGCAAGTTGTTGGTGAGCTTTGAAAACCAACAAGTATTAGTGGAACCTGAGTTTAGCAAGAGAAGCTAACTCAAAGAAGTGGAGTAGGTGCCATGTTAAGGACCGAACCACTATAAAAGTCATTGTGTGTTTGCATTGTGATCTTTCCTCTTTCATTTTAAGCACATTTAGTTGAATTTGGCTAAATTTTTTAGAAGCTCAATTCCCACCCCCCCCCCCCCCCCCAACCTCCTGAGCTACCATTCAGTTAAGGACCATCAACTGTATCACTCAAAAACTTAGCAAAACTTTGTTAGCTTAAATCAAAGTCATAGACAAGTTTTATTATTGTCAAAAGTATACACCTATACTTGACACAATCTAGTATTGATTTATTAAGACTTTCAAACTTGTGATCAAGCATGTTATTGCTTATGTTGCCTTTTAGTTGCTCTAACATTCCATTGCCATTATGATAATTAAGTATTCATTGTGCTTTTTGTTGAGTCTATATGTGTAGTTTTGATTCCAATAAAACTTATTTATGATTTCAACTTATGCTAATGAAGTTTAGTTAAGTTTGGAGTGACAGAGGAACTCATGGAGGAGACAAACATGGGTCACAAAATTCTATTGAGTCCACTAGAACTAAGTTTGCATGACATATGACCAATAGAGGAAATGATAGAGGAAGCACCCAGAGGTCATGGAGGTCTATCATAATCTCTATGCACCTAGATGCTTTGAATTATGTTGCCAAAGGATACACATAATGTCCGCAAAGGAAACCACAAAGGTTTGATTAGATCTCTATAACAGTAATATTCCATAAAGAAAGGAATAGAGGAGACTATAGAGGTCTTTGGTCCTACTAATGTCAACAGAGAAATCAATAAAGGAATGGACAAAGGTAGGTCATATTGGTCCCTTTGCTAGGCTTAACCCAAGAACAGAAGGTGAATTAGGTTAATAAAAATCTTTTTATGAACCCCTAGTTAATAATTTTTTCTCATTTTAAATGATTTTCTTGAGATAATAGCAATAACTGAATGTAAGTAAGAAGTTAAAGCAAACATTAACAACAGACATGATGTATAGTGGCTTAAGATAACCCCTCTACTCAACTTGTTCTAGCACACGTCTCTTGTGTCTTAGGTTCCACTAAATCAATCAGAAAATAACTCAGTGCCTCTACACTCTTTTAGATTTTGGCTCTAGTCGGCATAAATACAACTCAACAAGATAATTATGAGATACCATTTTAATAATCCAACCTATTCTTCTTAAGCTTGGTCTCTAACACCAACTCAAGTCAATATAACAAATAAATAGGAAAGAAAATATTTATACTTTCAATATGCTTCTTTGTAGTGTATGGGGAAAGCTTTAATACAAATTGAATGCTCCTTTCAAAAACTTAAAGGCTCTCATTCTTGGTTGTTGAGTGTTTTTAATCACTAAATTTATGAAGGTTGAAGCTTTTGTACTTTGAATGCTTGATAACTTTAAGATTTAAACTCTTTAACTCCTTTTCTTCACAAATGAAATGCTTTTTTAATAGCCCTTCTTAAATTTTTAGTTGTTAGAGGTAATTGAGGTGCATTTAATTCACTTGAACATTCAAATTTTTTGACCATTGCAATCATTAGGCAGATCATAGGTGGCTGCACCCTGCAAGAGGATGGGAAGGTAGCTCCAATTAGACTCCACTCTTTTATACTAAAAACCTCTAGGCTATCTTACTAGAATGTGGAAGTCGATCCTAGGCGGCTAAGATGATTGGCTACCTTTCATAGGCATTTTACTCATGGCTTCTTAGATGGGGCTTCCAACTTCTCAATCATTTTAGGGTTTGGGCTACTAAATGATAGGCAAAGGTGCCTTGCATTCGGCAGTGCTTCAAGGTGGCTCCAAGGCGTTTGAATAAGTTCCACATGAATGTGTTCCTTAGAGTAGGGTGACAGAGTCTGCCAAGTGGTTGCTAGGTGGCTTAGCCTATTCAACATGATACTGTAGGAAATTATGACAAATGGTTGTCATTCGACTGTCAGGCTCTAGTGACAAGGTGACTTGCTGGAACCCTACAAATGAATATTGTAGGCGACTAGAAATCAACTATGACTACAAGTAAATTGTGCCAACTAATTGGTAAGGGACTAGAACCTCAACTAAGAAAATTTTTATACTTGAAATCTTATTAGCCTATTCCATACATATTAACCCCCACCTCCCATATTGATTTTGATAAAGAAAGGGGAGTATAAAGTTCAAAAACTTATCTCATCAATTAAAATTTTAAATTCCTCACCCCTAGACCTTTTTCATTATGAAAAAGGGGGAGAATGTTATGAATTGTTTCCAAGTTGAAAAAAAATGTTATAAAGAGGGGGAGAACTAAAATTTTTATAAAAAAAAATTGTGGAATATTAAATAGAACTATTGAAAATGTGAACTATCTTAGCATATGAGCAGAAATGAAACAAACTCCCAAGGATCATTAAATAAGATATATAGGGTGAGTTTACTTAGTTCATTAGCGTACATGTTTTGGATCCTCAATTGATGTAATTTCATTGGTTTTGATTATATATTGCACTTAATGGAGTTAATTTCTATTTCAAGTGTTAAAACTATTGAATATGAAAAAGGTGTCATTTTGTATCAAGGACAAGAATCAGGAAGAAATAAAGTAAATGGAATGACATGACCGAAATTGGTCCCCTTTGGAATGAACCAAATAATTTCCATTATTATTGATTTTCCTCAATTGATTACATTTGCTGTGTACATCAGAAAAATTGTGTGTTCACATCCCAGACGACAAGTGGTCCTAATTACATCTCCACAATGGAGAAAACCCTTAATTAAAAGGAAAAGTATAATGCATCTTAGAAATCCAAAAAATGAAACACACACTCTCTCTCAAAATAAATGTGTGCTGTCTTTGGGATCGCCGAGCACATTGCGATGACTTGATATTGAGGAGATCGCCTCAAGTTAATGGGCGGATGAGATGACACGGTTCTAGACTAGGTTGCTAGACACTGGGTCAACTAAAAGATGGGTGTTTTGATCCAATTGGTTTGTCTCGGGTAGAATCAAGACCGGGTGATTTCTATTATTTAGACTGTAAGAAATCATAGAGACAGTAGATGTTTTGCGACCCAATTGGCATATCCCGGAAGGACTCAGGACCAGGTGATCTCTATTGTGTTTTAGACCTGAAAGAGATCAGAAGAAAACAGGTGACCTAGGTTTAGTTAAGCCTTCTCTCATTGCCCATGAGAAGCTGAGGAAGAGTGGGCCAGGTTGACTGGGTTTGGTTGTTTTAATGAATGGTATATGCTAAGATTTGACTTGGTGAGTCATGACTCAGTGACTCAGTCCCAGACTTAGGCTTTTGAATGAGTTGATAGTGGTTTCCAATATCCCATAGAAAACCACAAGCGGGCGATCTCTACCGTTTATACTGTGAGAGATCGAAGATCCAGACTACATGAATTAAGCCCAACTACACTTTGAGTTAATTAAGCCTAATCATGATTAACACTAATGACAGTGATTAGTGCTAATGAATTTTCTGAGTTAATTTAAGATAGTGTCATTAATCCTCTGATCTATGGGATAATTATAGGATTTAAACTGATTTTAATGTGTCTAGGGTGTCTAGTTCAGTGTTATCTTGTTATCCATTGGCCATGTGGGGCGCACCGTGTGGGACCCACCATTACCATACATGGGTGGGACCCATGTATATACCATGGTGGGGCCATGGCAAAGTGCCCTTAGGCACCGGATAGATTACCAGTGGCCACTAGTGTCAAGTGAGGCACCTGCCTCTTGAAGATTTCTCAAAGCTCCTTCTCCAAGTTCTCCCTTTCCAAGAGATTCTCCTTTCTCCACAAATCCTCTCCCCAAAAAATCCTTCCTTCAAGAAGAGAGAGGGGGTATTTATAGGCTCTAGGTCTTCTAAGGGTAGTTTAAGGATTCTAGCTCGACCATAGGAGCATTTTGGAAAACTCTTGAAAATATGTCCAGCTTCACCAGTGGGGGCATTTCGGAAATTTCAGCTCCACCATGGGGGCATTCTAGAAATTTCTTTGTAAAATATGCCCAGCTTCACCAGTGGGGGCATTTCGGGAATTTCAGCTCCACCATGGGGGCATTCTGGGAATTCCTTTGTAAAATATGCCCAGCTTCACTAGTAGGGGCATTTCGGAAATTCCAGCTCCACCATGGGGGCATTTCTGGGAATTCCTTTGTAAAATATGCTCAGCTTCACTAGTGGGGGCATTTTGGGAATTCCAGCTCCACCAAGGGGGCATTCTGGGAATTCCTTTATAAAATATGCCCAGCTTCACCAGTGGGGGCATTTATGGAATTCCAGGTCCACCATGGGGGCATTTTGGGAATTCCCTTGGAAAATATGCCCAGCTTCACCGGTGGGGGCATTTCGAGAATTCCAGCTCCACCATGGGGGCGTTTTGGGAATTCCTTTGGAAAATATGCCCAGCTTCACCAGTGGGGGCATTTCTGAAAATCTAGCTCCACCACGAGGGCATCTTGAGAAACCCTTTGGAATTTT
>JAYJMB010006930.1:0-10633 GCA_036873735.1 Pouteria campechiana
TCCCTATTTACTTGGATGGATGAGATTTTGTTGATTTTCGTTGAATTATTGATTGCCACGCAGTCTACTTACGGAGTTTGTTAGAGTCACCCTCGTTTTATTTTTTTAGTTGACAGATCAAGTCCAAAAGAAGCAAGATTGGTAAGAAAGTATAATAGTTGAATTTGTATTTTTGTTGTATGATAATTGAAAAATTCTCATCTTATGTATATTGAAATTGTAATTAATTTATGTCTCATAAGGTATAATTGTAATTTATAATCATATCAATGTAATATTGCAATGTGAGGTGTATAGTGTATTTGGAATGAAAATTGTATAGTGGTGTGGTGGATTCATTGTCATCATGATGCAGCCGCGGTCCTGTGGGAGCCTGTGGAGTTATAAGGATGTTGTGTGGATGACTGGAGAAATATTATAGTGTATAATTTTTACTTTTATGAATTATAATGAAAAAAATATATCAGAATATGTGAATAGTTGTACCTAGGTGGACAGCCCTATTTTCAAGGGAGACTCTATCCAATTTTCTGTAGAAATTAGGTCAACAAAAAAAAAATATATCAAAGCAACCCACCCTGGAGGTGGGAAAATCATAGTATGATCATGTGAATTTATGGTGTAAAATGGAGTAACAGCCCTAGAAGGCAGGGGTGTTATAGTTACTCATCTGGTATTTCTATAAGGGACTTCTTCCCACTAAAAGGAGCATGATTGATGCTGCTATCAAAGGAGCTTTGGTGGATAAAACTCCTAAATCTGCAAAGAATTTGATTGCAAACATGACAGCCAACTCACAACAATTTGGCAATAGGCTTGATTCTTTATCCAAACTTGTTAATGAGGTAAGTGTTTCTTCCCTTGAACAACAAATTATAGGTCTAACTTCTCTTGTTCATCAAGTAGCTATAGGGAACATGCAGACAACGAAAGCTTGTTGAATTTGCTCCATGGTAGGACATCTAACTAATACATGCTCAACTCTTCAAGAGGAACCTATTAAGCAGGTGAACGCAATGGGTGGTTCTTTAGGACAACCATAGGGGAAGTATGATCCGTATTCTAACTCATACAACCTAGGATGGAGGGATCACCCCAATTTTAGCTATGGGAATCCATGTGCAAATCAACCCACAACTCAAAATCGCTCACATTTCTAGTAGTACAAACAACCATACCCACCTAGACACAATAGGGATAAACTTCTAACTCTAGTATATCTTTGGAAGATATTGTTAAGTTTCTTGCCTCTAAAATTTTATAATTTCAACAAGAGACAAAGGCTAGCATTCAGAGTTTGGAGAATCAAATCAGTCAAATAGTAACAATAATCAATCGGTTGGAGACACAAGGTTCAGGGAAATTACCCTCTCAAATAGTGGTCACCCTAAGAGAAAATGTGAGTGCAATGGTTTTCAGAAGTGATAAAGAGGTTGAAATTCCAGAAAAGATGACTCCTATACCAATGGAGAAAGCTAAAGGAGAAAGATGTTGTTGCAGACAAGGACCTTCTCAAGGACAATGAAGTAACTCAATGTAAGTTTCCACCTCTTTCTAAATATAAACCAATACCACCTTTTTTTGTGGCTTTAGAAAAATTTCAAAAAATTGAGCGATATCAAGATCTATTTAAGACTTTTCATAAATGTGAGGTAAACATTCCAGTACCTCATTATGCTAAATTCTTGAAAGAATTGCATACAATAAAGAAGAAACAAAAATTTAAAGGGTATGAGAAGGTGAAAGTAGGGGAGAATGTTTCTGCAATTATTCAAAGAAAACTCTCTGTAAAGTGTAAAGATCCAAGTATGTTCACTATCACTTGTATGATAGGCAACACTAAACTTGAGAAGGGCATGTTAGATTTAGGAGTTTTCATTATTGTTATGCCATATTCTTTGTATGCTTCTTTGAAACTTGGACCTTTGAATAAGACTGGTGTTATGATTCAATTGGCTAATAGATCCATTACCTATCCTAAAGGTGTAGTTGAGGATGTTCTTGTGCAAGTCAATGATTTAATTTTTCCTGTTGTTTTTTATGTGCTAGATATGGAGAATGGTAATCAAAATACTACTATTCTATTATGAAGACCTTCCTAAAGATATTCAAGACTGAGATAAATGTTCATAGTGACACACTTACCATGGAATTTGATAGTGAAATTATTATGTTTAACATTATAATGCCATGAAATATCCTAATGATGATGATCCTATTTACTCCATTGATGTGATTGATTTTTATGTACAGTAAGTTTTTAAACTAGATGGAAAAGATGAATTGGAAATTGCCATTAGTAAATATCTTGAGAAGGAGAATGAGGTGTTACCTTTGAGTACTAATTTGCTGGAAACCGTTGTAGCATTGGATGACTTTCTAAAGTTATCAAAATCAAGTAATGATCCTTACATTGAGTTACCAATTTCTAACAAGATCCTTTTACCATCTGTTTTGCAGCATCTACTCTAGATTTAAAGCCTCTTCCTAGTCACCTCAAGTATGTGTTCCTTAAAGATGGAGAAACCTTGCCTGTTATCATCTTCAATAAACTCAGTGAATTATAAGAAGAAAGGCTTGTGCAGGTTTTGAAGAAGCATAAGAGGGCTATCGATTGGATAATGAAAGATATTAAAGGAATTGACCCATCTACATGCATGTTTTGTTATTTTCAGTTTGCAATTGCTCCAGATTGAGGAAAGATGTAGTGAGTAGAGCCAATGATTGTAAACAAAAGTGCGATTTGAGAGGCAACCCAAGGAGAGTTTGTCTCTCTTTTTTTATTTTCTTCTTATTTTTGCATTTATATTATGGTTATTTTTACATCTTTTTTTATTTGACCTTAAATTGGGGACAATGTAAGTTTTAAGTATGGGGGAGAGGATTTAGGTTAAGGTTGTGTTTTTGTATTCCTATTTTTATCTTTGCTTTTATTTTTGAAAAAAAAATGAGATAGAGTCAGCTTTACCCTTTGTTTTGTTGGTTTCTGATGATTTGAGGTTGAGGATGTTATGATCAAGATTCAACTAAGTTTGAAAAATTCATAACATGATTGATTAATTAATCTTCTAATTTGCAATTGCTTAGTTCAATTATTTTCCTTGAGAAATGGTAATGACTAAATTTCATAGACAAAAGTTGGTGAGATTTTGAGCCTCTAGACTGACACATTCACATTACTCTCATTCTTTTTCTTCATGAGAGATATTTTTCAATGGATTTGTTTCTCTAGAACTTGTCCTGATTCTCTTTGAGATCATGCATGAACATGATTAAGGCCTTTTTTGTTTTTAACTATATGAGCCAAATAGCCTACCTTGTGATTAATTTTTCCTCTTGTTGAGCCCCTTCGAGCTTTATAGATTTTTATTGTGAACCTATGTTATAAGCTTGAAACCTAGAAAAATAAAATCTTTACCCAAGCCCTATTATCTAGTGAAGCATGGGTCATCATTGTGCTATGTATAGTTATACAAGAAATAAAGTGTGGGGTTGTCAAAATTTGTTGAATGGCTATGATTGGTGAAATAGAACATGTAGTTATTCTTAAATTGAAAAGAAAAAGAAAAAGAAAAGAAAAAAATGTCAAAGTGGAAGAAAAAGAGAAAAGAAAAAGGAAATATCAAAATTCCAAGGAAAGGGGTATATATATTACATCATGTGTTCAAAGGTGAAATATGTTAGATGAAACAAATGACTTTACATGTCTTATATATTTGAGAATGAGTTGATTTATTTGCACTTCACTAATTTCAATAGCTTTTGACTACATTCCCAAATATTTCTCACCTTTACCCTAAACTCCATTACAACCTATGAAAAGTCCTTATGATTTATGATATGCATGTGATCCCAGTGATGAAGAATGAGAAGATATACAAGCTTATAATAGATCATTTTCATTAGAATGAATTTGAGCGGAACATATATCCTTCAAATACATAAGAGTAGAATGTTTATTTCCTTGAGGATTCTACTTATTTAGTTTAATCCAACTTCAAGAGAAAATGCTTACTAAATGATTGTAGGTTGTGTAAGAATGATTTATTCATGATATATTATGAGTTTTGAAGAGATTGGTTGTTCTTTATTTATGACAATTGTAACCTTGATATTCTTTTTGGGAGAGAGCGAATTTGAGTTTGCCTCAAGGATGACCAAAAGTTAAGTATGGGTTATTTGATAAGCTCAGAATTTATCATGTTTTTAATACTTAGATTGTCATGTATTGGTCTTTAAATGACATGATTTCATTGATTTACATTTACATAAATTAAATATTATACTCAATGAATTTATTTATGTTATAGGTCAATTTGGTTGAATCGAGGTTAATTTGGGGCCAAAATATGCTATTTTATAGCAGAGGTCTTCATGAAGACACACATCATTATGGGAGCATCAATCTTAACCTCTAATCAAGCATTAATCATGAAGTTTTTATATGAATTAGGCACAAGTCAGATGGTGGGACATGAATGCAACAATTCAATTGAAGAAGGAATTCTATTTTTAGAAGACTTCTATTTTTGGATGTTTTACAAGCAAGAAAATTTATAAAGTTTTAGCGGTAGTTCAAGGCAAAGTTTGGCAAAGATATGAGCCTATTTTGAAAATGGTTTCAACATAAAAATTATATTTCTTAAAATTAACTAACTATAAAAAAAGAATCACTTGATTTGGAGTTAATATGAGGAAGTTATGGCCAAAATACTACAGTTGTCTCTAGAGAATTTTTTTCACACAATGTATGGTAATAGGTGTCACTTTATGGAAGTGTTTGGCATATTTAGAGGATGATTCAGAGAAAGTTATCAATATAAAAGTTATCTATCTTAAAATTATCTTTCAAATAAATTAAGAATAACATTATTTAGATATCATATGAGAAAGATATGATAAAAATACAACAACCTCTCCTAATGGATAGACTCTATGTGCGAAAATCAGATTTTAGCAATGCATAGTGTATGCTCAAGATAACTTTGAAAATCCATGAGGAGGTGCAAGATAAACCTAAATTGGGTTATTTAAAAGGTATTTTAATAGAGAAATAAAGGACTTGGAGAGGAGAAAGGAGGCAGCAACTCAGAGATATCAAAACAAGCTTTTGGCAAAAATCTTCCTCTCTCTTTTCTTTGTATTCTTTAAGTTTTCATTATGGCCCTACATCTCTAAACTTTTATTCTTGGTTTAAGGAGACAAAAGCCATAGAATCAACGTACTGTGAGATCTAATTTGATTTAATTATTCAATTTATACTTTGAGTATTGAATGTTTTTCTTTGTTCATAATTATGATCATTATTCTTAATTGCTAGGAGGCCTAGTTTTTTATTCATTGCAATCTATTACTAGATTAGATATGAAATCCGTAATCATTTGATTTCTCTAATCTATGAAGCAACTAAGATTTAATAATTTTCTGCTGTTACAGTTATTAAATCTTAGAAAGAATATTTGACTAAATTAAATGCAATCGCATATGCTTGTGTTGTTTAGCTTCACCAATCTCTACAAATCTTAATGCTGCTATGAGATTAAACCTTTAACGTTGGTCTTGGATTGTTTAGTGGTTAGGGTTAATCAGAACATTGGTTTCTAATTAATTATGTTGAAGGAGAGATAGGAAAAATGATTCCAATGGTGAATATTTAAAGTATAAATTGATTTATAATTGCATCAATGATCAGTTATGAGATTCTAATAATAGACGTTAACTTGAACCAACATTTTCTTCTTTGATAGATTTCTTTTATAACATTTTCTTCATTACATTCAAAACCCCCCTTTCTTGTTCACTTTGCATAAAATTAAGCTAGATACTCCTTGTGGGATCGACCCTTATTCATACTACTATAGGTAATTTAATTGGAGTAAGGTTCTAAATTTGGTTGCCTAAGATAACACATCAGTTAGGATAATAGCCATAAGGATAAGTAAATTGAAACTTATGTAAGATAGATGACGGTTTAAGTTCTTGGCCATGGGTGAAAGGATTTGAATAAGATAAGACTCATTTAAAATAGGTTCCTTCATTACCTTTGAATCATCCTAATTCTTCTCCTTAAATAACTTCTTCAAAATCTCAACTATTGGAGCAGATGGGATTCGTTGAATGCAAAAACGAGTACAACATTGAATGAATAAAACCATTTGGGTTTTCTACCATTGAATTCTAGGTCTTTTTGATTTATCTTGAGTTGCTCCATTGCCATTCAAAGAGGAGGATGAGTTGTATAAAAATGTGTTACTCGTTTGACTCATGACACCCTTTAAAGTCTTGTAGTGGTGCTTATTGCCGAAAATGGTGACTGGTATGAGTCTGCATAATGACGACTTGAGTGCAGATGCCATTTGTATGTTAGTCACATAAATCGAATTTTTCTCTGACAAGTCATGGTCTCTCTCTATCTGCATCTACCTATCATAAGTTATAGATGAATTCTTCATAAGTTTATCTGTTAGTTAAACTTCCATAAGAATGATTTTGTTTGTTGCGAGTAGCAGACGAACTTTGAATGGCATAGATGAAGTTGAAGTGACTAATAGACAAACTCTTCTTTGTCTATCTCATTTCCTCCAGGAGATTTGTCTGATGATTGATCCTTCGTGTATGAGTTTTGTCTATTATAGATAACTGGCCATCTCTAGATGGTGCTAAACAAGATAGACTAATCGATTGACAAACATCTCCTTCTACGAACAGACGAAGTGGGATGTGCTTCCCTTGTTCTTCATCATTTGTTAGAGGTGACAAATGAAGTTCACTCAGTCTTACACTAACAGATGAAGTGAGGTTTTCTTCTTTTGTTTCTCATTGTCTGTTGAAGGTGCCAGATGAAGTCAACTTTAACTTGCTCGAATAGACAAAGTAAGCAATAGACGAATTTTATTCTGCTTTGTCTTGGAAAGAATACTTGCATATTACACTTGTTTGTTATAAGTTGTAGACGATCATGCCTTTGTCTGTTGAAACTCATTTCGATCCAAGTAGTACTTTGTTTATTCAGCTTTGTCTATCCTCATTGTGCAGCTTCTACTTTACTTTCTGCTTTGTCTGATGCTTTGTCTGTTGTGAGTAACAAACGAACTTTTGATCCGCAGATGAAGTGAAGTTCTTCAATTTTTCTAGACACTTCGAGCAACAAAAGGGTTTTATTCTTGCAACTTTCTTGGTTCTTTAATCTTGATTTGTCTGTCTTGGTCTAACTGAAATTACACTCCTTTCTTTGTTCATATTGCTTTTCTGTCCTCAAATTAATCTAATCTTCTTACTTTGTGTATGGTTGTCTGGGTAGCAATTTCTTTGTCTTTCTTCATTTTTTTGTTAAGCTATTGAGTTGCTTCTTCATCCTTGCACTTTGTCTTGGACAAACTTTGATCAAATCAAGTAGAAGTGGTCTGAATTTCTTGAACACAATTTAAGCTCTCTAATCATGGCTTCTTTTTTAACTTTTTATTTTGCATTTATCAGTTGATATTTTCTCGTTGAGGTTGATAGACAACTCAAATTGATTATAGCTCGCTTTCGAAGCCTTGTTTATCTCCTATTGATTTTGTTTACTGAAGCTTCTTTTAAATAACCGCAACCTTTCTTTGTTACTTGTCTTCTACTTTCTTCTTCTTCTTCTTCTTCCACGATTTTCTTTCGTTCAGCTCCTTTGGAACTGTAAATACATAGAAAATCAAATAGATTAGATAAGAACCGTGGTTGAGGGGCTGAATGCTTCAACTAGAAACCAAATTTCATTGGGATGATTTTAGGATTATTTAATTGCCATTGATGTTGAGTTTTCATCCAATCGAAAGAATAGAAAGTTTAAAGAAATCAACGCTGAGCCGTGCTTATCCCATTCATGAATTTTGGGACAAAACTTTTGGACCGTTTAAATATTATTTCAAGCAGAATTATTCATCGACATCTAAGACCTTTGTCTAACCTTACTGAATCAAAATACGGTGGGTCCTAGGATTGTCTAATATCAGCGCCAAATGGGAGGCAGAACTTTGGGCGTGCAAACATTATTAAAGCCACAATGGGCATCCAGAAAATCCCAAGTTGCTACAAATGGTTCCTGCAAGAGCTGCAGCATTTAAGAGTCACGAGCAACACCCTCGCGACACATGTAGATCACATTGACAGCGCCGCCGCGCACGCTGCAACGGACGGCCTCGTATACTCCAACATCAGTCCGTCCGTTTGGGTTGAACGGCTCCACATCTGTGGACCCCAAGGGATCGACATGGGCGAGCACATGTTTCAAGACATGCAGCAATTCCTTCATCTTCGTCCGTTCGTTCTTATACGGCTGCACGCACCTGAAGGCCACCTCGAAAATGTCCTGAACCGAACCCAAGTTGACCTCCGATCCTAGCCGCGCGTCGGTCATCGACCCCAAGTCAGATAAATAGAGTCATGCACTTGTGGGGACTCTGCGATGGAAGATGCTAGAGAGAGCTTTGCTGTATCTGAGACGAAAGTAAGGCAGCTAGAAGCTCAGCTTCATGAAGAACAACTATCTGCTGTAAATTGCAGAAAAAGAGTAGAAATTCTGGAGTCAGAGTTGAAAAGATTGAAGAAAGAACTTGAGGGTGAAAAGGTTGCCCGAGAAGAAGCACTGGGCGAAGGTTTCTGCTTTCGAACTTGAGATGACAGCGGCAATCGGAGACCTTTCTATTGAGAATGCAATTTAACGTCAATCTGGTCCAGCACCTAAGGTCAATGGCAGGGACGCCTTTGGTGCCAGGAAAATTGGTCGACACTTATCTCTTCGCTCGGTATGACTAGAATTTGAAGCCTGACCCCACTTCCGGGCACTCTTTTGGCCTTTTCAAGCCTGATCTCACCATGACTTATACATTGGACACTCCAAGAGTACCCAGGTCACTCCATCGAATTAATGCTTGTCACCTCAATCTGAGCACCCACAGCTGCCATCCAACGATATCAAAAACAGACAGCGACACCCTCCAATAGAGGTTGCGTAGGCATATAAAACTAGAGCGTCTGATGAAGGGTTCCAGCACCCCCACTCGCGTAGGCAGACTCCAGCTGGCTCGCGTATTCAGAACTCAAAAGTGTTGTCTCCCTCACCTCCATCCGTTCACAGCTACCTTGACAACGACGTCCCCTCTTGCCAAACCGCGTGAGCAGAGACGCTTTCAAAGTCCAGAAGCGTTTTCTTTCTTTTTTTTTTTTTTTTCTTCCCACAACGCACTCTCAGGCGTGTGTTGCTTAGACGGGTTACACCAGGTCGCGCGGGCAGGCCGTGTGGCTAGCCAAAGAATAGTGAGAAATAGAACTCGCACAGGTGAAGGAACATACGGCATACCGTCTTTGATCACGCTGTTTGGTAGCGTTGGCAGCAGCAACGTCAACTTTTCCTCCACGTGAGCAACAATGTCCCCATGAAAGCAACAATCCCTCCATGCATCCGAGTTGCAAGTGACGAGTTGGCCTTCACAGCAGGTCGCTCAGCTAGGGTTGCCTGAAAAGGTCGCATGAGCAGTCTTCAACGGTGTGCAGAAGCCCTCTTCATGATGAGCCAGCAACGTCCCCATTTAAAATGCACAGGCAGTAACATTCCCGAAATAGAAAATCGCGCAGGCAGTGATGTCTCCTAGCAGAGACAGAGTATAATGCAAATTCCTCCACCAGCTAGCACTCCACTCACGTAACCAGGTGGGCTGCCTGGCCCCATTGGCAAACCATGCTAGCGGAAGCGTCTTTGACAGAGCTCGCGTAACCGGCCTGGTCGCGTAGGCAACAAATGCCCCCTCTGACTCCGCTGCCAGGAAGCATGAGCAGAATTCGCAATCAGGGAAGCTCTTTCCATGTGGAATAAAGACAGCAAATTGCAGTAGGATAGCCAATTTCGACGTTGCTCACTGGCGTAGCAGGCAACCGAATTCGGGTGCAGCAAGAAGATTGGATCTCCCTTTTGACGCCATTCCCTCGCGTAGCCAGAGAACAAAGCATGGAGCGCGCAGTCAGAGACCCTGCTCGATAGCTCGCGTACACAGCTTCTTTCTTCCAGCACCATTCGCGTGGTTGAAGGAGCAAAATCACAACAGCAAGACACGTTGGGTTCAGCAATGTCAACTCGCATAGGCGAGAGAGGTTCTCCATGACCAGAACTAGGAGCAGACTCGCATAGCCAGCGACAAACCATCAGCAATATTTCAGCAGCACGCTTGACTACGCTGCCAGGTCGCTTAGGCAGCGGCAAAATCAAATGCAATGGATAAGCTATCCACATCATGCAGTCACGTGTTGCAGCAGACGTGCAATCCTCTCCCTTTAATGCTGCCTACTCGCGTAGTCAAAAGACAAAGTGCAGCAGAAATGGCAGAAACAATCAAACCAGTGTTGAACTCGTGTAGTTGAAGAGGAGAGCATGGAGCGTGCAGTCTAAAACCCTGTTTGCCAAGTCGCGTAGGCAGAGTAAGACAGCCTTGCCAAACAACGGTCGCGTAGGCAGGCATTCCACCCAGCAATATTTTAACGTTGAAAGATGAAAAAAGGCAGGCTTTCCTCCAAGCAAGCCGCGTAGACAAGTGATGGCTCAAATTTAATACCTCGCAAGTGCACGGTCGATGTATAGTCTAGTGTGCTTATGCAAGGGTCGATC
>JAYJMB010006931.1:0-10633 GCA_036873735.1 Pouteria campechiana
TGGTGTCATCAATCGGTCGGACAGCTGCTCGGCTACAGCTAGATGGCTCCCTTTGATTTTCCATGGCCCAACAGCATTCTAGATTAATCATATATATATCAAGCACCATTTTATTAGAGATCATGTCCAGAATCACGATATCTGTTTAGAATTTGTACCAACTGAAAATTAGTTAGCAGACATATTAACTAAACCACTCCTAATGGATAGATTTTCTATGATTAGAAGAGAGTTAGGAGTGAGAGATCCATGTGTATAATGATAATTTTGTGATGTGATCATCATGTTCTGTTTGCATATACATGATCTAAATGATTATTCTATGTGTCGTATGATTTGAATTCTATGTATCTACATATTTTGAGATATTGAGCTTTTCTTAGAATATTTTCGACTTAGTCAAAATTTCAAACATCATGAAACTTCACTTCATAATATCCAACTTTTATCCAAAATCCTATTTCTAGCCATAGCCATCTATGTCTAAAATTATAATTTCGGACTGAGCTAAATTCCTTTTTTAGTGTCTGAAATACTAAGTCCTATTGCTTATCTTCCCAAAGTGCCTAAACCTTCATTCATGAGGCAAAGTCTCATTTTCCCTTTGGAATTAAACATTCTTCATTGGAATGCTTATCTCTTAACCATATTTAACAAACATTCATTCCAAATTCCCTTGAGAATATGCTAGAACCTCATAAAGATCCCCTAAAAACCATCATACTATTTGTAGCCATGTCTATTTAATTCATCCCCATCCATTAGCTATTGTGGCAAGAGCAGAAGAGAAAGAAAAGTAAGTTAGTGAGATGCAAGTTTGGAAAATAGAGAGAGAAAAAGCAATAGCAGAAAATGTATAGAGGTCAATTCATCATAGTGAAGCAAAACATATTAAGATCATTACATATGATTTTGATGACAACAAAACTTGTATTAAGACAGAACTTATGCTAATGATATATGAGCTTAAACGATGAACAAATATGTTTGAAATGTATACATAATCATGAATGTTTAATCATGCAAGCATATATCTTTTATTTCAAGGTGCGCTTAACCTTATTTATCATTTTCATGCATTAATTTGTTGAATCATATATTTTGCACTTGATTTTATCAAGTTATCATATCATGTGCCTAAATGAAGATGTATGTTATCCCTGCTCTATAATGCATGCACATCACATGAGGATATATACATTCTGATTATATGTTGCTAACAACGTAGCAAATGAAGAAAAGTTCTAAGTGCAGAACCTTAATCAACTGCCTCAACCAGCTACTATGTATTAGAAGAATTAAATTGAAGGTCACCTTATCAAAAGAAAGAAAAAGAAGAAGACGAGGCCCAAGGACGTGCTAAAAGGAGTTTTGTGTTGTTTGTAAAATCCAAAGAGACATACTTATGGACAAAGATAAACCTAAGAGGAAGTCAAGGTCAAGAAGCAGAAACTTCATCCAATAAGATTACCTTGGACAACTCTAAATGACCAAGTAGAAGTTCATCTGAGATAAAGTAAGAAGAAACAATCTCATTAGAAGCTCGAACAAAGAAAATGAAGAAGTTGAGAAGCAAGAACTTTGTCTTACCAAAGGCTCAGACAATCACGCACGAAGAAGAGACTTTGTCTGACTAATAAAGCTAGAAGAAAGAATTCATCCAAGGAAAAGAAGGCAAGATTAAAAGACAAATCAGAAGAAACTTCATTTGAGCAAAGATAAACAAATCAATAATGGAGTAAGCAAGAAGTTACAAAGACGAACTCCAACAGTGGCTTGGACAAATGCATATAACATGAAGGAACTTCGTCTTATCGACCAAGTTCAACCTAATTTGTCCGTGGCCAAAAGACTAAAGGCCGCATAGACAAAGTAGTCACTCAAACAAAGTAGACTTCACTATATGAGTACATTCGTTTGTAACTTACTATAGGCAAATCAAAAGACAATGTGGAAAGCTAATTCATTCGAGATAAACTAGTTCAACTTTGTCCACACCATCAGAATTTGTCCATCACTTACTATAGATGAATATGGAAAAAAAGAAGAATACCTCACTTCGTCTGACTGATCAGACAGAAAGACAAAACTAAGTTTATCTATAGACTAGTTTGACTTTGTTTATGGTGTCAAAATTTGTTTGTTACTTACTATAAATAAATCACATTCACAAAGGTTCGACTGATAGATAAAATTTAAGGAAGAATTTGTCTAAGATTTATGACAGATAAATGCAAAGATAAAGAGAGGCCATGACTTTGTCCAAAGGTTAATTGATTTATGTGACTTGCATCTAAATGTCATCTACACTTGTGCTTTCATTGTGTAGACTTATTTTAGTCATCATTTTTAGCAATAAGCAGCACTGCAGGTTTTCTAGCTATGATAAGTAAAATGAGAAATATATTTTGATACAACTTATCTTCCTCTCTGAACAACATTTTAGCAGCTCGAGACAAATCAGAAGGCATTTACCCCAATGATAGAAATCATAATGATCTTCTATATTCAAAGCTGCTCTCCTTCCAACATCCATTCCAACACACTCCTCTACAACAATCAAATTTCTAAAGATCTATTTAAGGAGATAAGTTTGATGATTTGAAGGTGATTAAGAAATACTTTTTAAATGAGCTTAACCTTTTGCAAATCCTTCCACCCATGGCTAGGAGCTTAAGCCTTCAATTATCTATCCTTGAGCTTTAACCTTCATATTCTTAATGACCATTTTCTTTACATTATGGGAAGATCTTTGTATTACATAGAGCTATCAAGAGATCAAACCTTTCCTTGTGCTTGAGTGAAACACTATGTAAAAGTATATAATTTTTCTGGTAAACTTCAAAACCAGTGAGTTCATGGTGAGCTTAAGAAAACCATATTATATGAGTTGTTAGTGAGCTTTGGAAAACCATCAAGTTTGCTAGTGATCTTAAAAACTAATGATTTTCTTGGTAAGCTCAAGAAAACTAGAAGAGTGTTAGAAATAGTATGTTTATGCTCCCTGAAATTGGAATCCAGAAGAGTGCTAGGAGCACTAAATTATGCCCCTTAGAGCTAGAATGTAGAAGAGTGCTGGAAGCACTTGTTTATACCCCCTAGAGTTGGAATCCAGAAGAGTGCTGGGAGCACTATGTATGCCCCCTAGACCTGAAATCCAGAAGAGTGTTGGGAGCATCATTATTTTTTCATTATATGGGATATAGTAGAACCCAAGGCATAAGGAGAGTGTGTTCTTGGAAGAATGGACGTAGGGATGAGATTCTCGAACTACTATAAAAGTCATGTCGTTTGTGTGTGTGATTATTTACTTGCTGTCCTGCACTTTAATATTTTATCACCTAGTCTGTATTACAAAGCACACAAGCACAAAAAGAAAAAAAGTAATCTTGTAGGGGTTAAACTATTTATTTGTATAAACCCAATTCACCCCTCCCCTCTTAGGTTAAGCCACCCTTTAGGACCCTACAAAACGGATAGAGAATTTATTGAGATGTTTTGTATTAGAGATAGTTCTTCTGTTGGATTTGTTGGCGTTCGTAATATTTTTGAAGATGAAGCTAAGAAGTTTGAATGGATATCTACAAGAAATGTAATGTTCTTTGGAGTTTTTGAGAACCATTTTCACAAGAGTCCAAAGGCCCTGCTTTCAACATTACCAACTTTGGAGGCCAAAGACTAGGAGGGAGAAGAAGCACTAGTAGCAACCCCCTTCTCCTCCATCCAAAACTTTATCTTCTCCAATGTGACCTTTTGAAAGTAATGGACGAATGCCTAAGCATGATTCCAAACTTGATCGAAAGATCATAATCGGGCTCCACAGCAATCTCTCTACTCCACCTTTTCTTCCATCATCCTATCCCTATTGTACCTTTCACTATTAGATTAGCACTCTATTTATAATGAAATAAATTTGAGCATATCTCTACTTGTAACTCTATTTGTACTAAAATGAAATGATATATCTTTTTTGTGTTCATTCTGAGTATTTTATTTTAATGCAAATTCTATCTTGCATATACTTTCTTCCTATATGCCTTTTTGATAATGACAAAAAGTGGAAGAAGTTGTACATTTAATGAAATATGTTTAAATAAAAAAGGGGGAGAAAATTGTATGTTTAATAAAACAAGTTAGAATCTAGTGCACTCATTCAGGGTGAGATTAAAAAAAACTTGTTAAAGATACACTCTGCCAGGGGGAGTTGCATATGCTTTGTTAGAAAAGAATATAAAAGAATATATCTTTGATTAGTTCCCATGTTTATTTATTTCTTTTGAAGAATACATTATTTATCTTTATTGAAGGGTGTATTACTCAAATGTTTTGTTATCATTGAAAATAGGGAGATTGTTGAACCAAAATCTTTTACTTGAATTGATTTTGATGATGAATATGTTTAACCAACCAAGTTTTAATGATAAGAAAAAGCATATGGGTGAATGTTTTAAGCTACCTATAAATATTTCCCAAGTGTGCAGTAGTGAACATTATATTAGGGAAATAATTCAAATGGACAATGCATATAAGAGCATATCAGGAACAAGATTCACAAATTTACAAGGAATAAAACACAAATACTCAAGTGAGAAAGAATGACACTAAAACTTTAAAGATCGATGTTTGAAATATCTTCTTAAAAATGTCTCAAGCATTGCTGAAGCAAATTAAATAGATGCCTAAACTCAGACAGAAATAAGCTTCAAAAGGAGAAAAGTAACTAAGTTTTGGATTCAAGCAAGTTCGAACACTGAAGAAGCAAGTTTAGACATTATGTGACCAATTCAGAGACACAACCAAGTTCAGATAATGTTGAACAAGAAGCCAAGATGCTGGAACTCCAAATCCAAGTTTAGACATAGCAGATCTTCTTTCCTGATACAACAAAACCAATTTGGACACAATAGAATCAAGCTTCGAATATTGCCATCACAAGAGCCAGTCAATCCAAAATATTAACTTTGGACATTGTCATCTCACTTCCGAACATCGCCAAAGTTCAAACATGTGGCCAAGAAAAATCATGTATGCTCTAAGTCTAAAATCTTACACAAGAAATCATATTCAAAAATGGATGAATGAAAACAAACACAAGCTAAATGGTTCAAATAAGTCCAAAATCTTAACTGTGGATATAGTTGTTCGTTTCGGACATTGCTGAAGTGTTTTCAAACAGAGAACCCATGACAGCACTTCTATGGGCAGAAAATCCTATCAATTCACTTACATTTAATGAACAATGTCTTCTCCAATAGAAAGATTTTGAATATCAATTTAAAAGGAGTAAATAGAAGTTGTTCCAAAAAGTAAGCAAGCAAGAGAAAATTTATCAAAGAAATTAAAGAGCATTTACTTGGCTTTAAACATTTTCTTCCAACTCCACAGCATAAAAAGCAATCTGCATTCAAAGCTCAATCTCTGCAACAAAATAAGAGAGTCTAAAACAATATATTTATTTTTGCTAGACTTTAATTATGTAAAAATTGACCTATGTAAGCGGCATTTTTATTATTCGATGTTCTTTGTGTGAGACAGCAAGGGACTTGCTGATCTTGTATAAGTTGTGAGTTAGCTTGGAAACCAACATGTAAAAGTTTGTTAGTGAGCTTGGAAATTAAACTATAAATGTTTTTTGGTGAGCTTGGAAACCAATGAGTGTACGTTTTTGGTGAGCTTGGAAACCAATAAGTGTAAGTTGTTATTGAGCTTATAAACTAACGGATATTTAGTGGAATTGAGTGCAGCAAGTGAGGTTGACTCAAAGAGAGTAGTACGTGCCTTATTGTGGGCCAAATGTTTATAACAATACCTATGTAATTATGCTGCATGATTTTTTTCTTATTCTTTTTAGCACATTAATTTTATATTTAACCAAAACTTTCAAAAGCTCAATTCACACCCCCTCTTGAGCTACCTTAGAATGGGACCAACAAATTTGATAGTCCACATTATTGACAAAAATAATAGTGACTTTATGTTTGAACACATGACCATGGTCGATTTTGGAGCTAATATGAACTATATTAGGGATGGTTTAGTTCCTTCCTAATATTTTTAAGATATAACTTCTTCTATTGCCACTATAGATGACACAAATATGCAAGTCTCTTATAAACTATCTAATGTAAATCTATAGCACATGATAAATTTTATAGTTGGCAGATTAGCCACGTTGGATTCTTATTCAAATGGAAAACCTATTATAACCATAATATGATTTTGAAAGACTCCATCTAGAACTGGAACCCTTCCTTAAAAAGGACTCCTAAGAGAACTAGGGATACTTATTCCTCTAGAATCCTTCTTTAGATAGGAATTCTCATTCTACTATAACTGTTCTAGTATATTGAACCAAAAACAACTATAAATATGTTAGGTATATACACTCTCTAGAATAAGATCTCTCTATTCTCTACACCCCCTACTAAAGTTCCTTACTGACTTGAGCATCGGAGTTTCGCAGTGGGATCACCCCAACACCCTCTAACATTTTTTCTTGTCTTGCAAGATCTTCTTTTAGGATTCTTGGAAAGATATTTGGGTACAAGTTGAACATTGGTGCCGTCTATGAGAATCTTGTCATCAATTACCCATAACCTTCTACTAATTTGAGAAGCTTGGATCTTTCCCTCAGTATTGATTTCATTTGAAAGTTTAGCAACTGTATCTGATTTTTGATTCTTCCCAAAGCTGGCAAACTGAGGTCAATTTTTGTCGAAAAGAATGAAATATGTGAAGTAATTGCAACTAAAAGTTCCATACGAACATCCTCAAAATTTCCACCGTTTAAAATTGATAGAGAATTGCAATTCTCCTGATCCGACATGAACAAATTTCTCCATGTAGGGATGATCAAAAGAGGGTTCACCTATTGGCGTCTATCAACAAAATTTGCTAGTGGAGTGTGTTGGTTTTTATCGAACAAAGGATGATTAAAGCTGCTTCTGCAAGTACTGCTCGCTCCTTGACAGTAATGTCAGCTTGTGGGGTGGGTCGGTTCCCTCGAAAAAAGGATGCTCGATGCCACTTTTGTGAGTTTTGACTGCTCTCTTTTAATAGTCAACCAAAGGGAAGCACTCTTTATTACATCTCTCCACAATGTGTCGCACATTCAACCATCTTTGCCCTAGGTTTTACATACGTGAGAGGATCGATAACCCTACTAGGATTTAAAAGTTGTCAAAACTATTTATGTCCTTGATTGGTTGATGAAAACTTTAAAAACATGAATCCTCCAAGTTCTCCAAGTCATCCACATGACCTTAAGTCAATATCTGCAATAGAGAGGAATTTTTTATTCCCTGCAAGTATTCTGATAAGTACAAAATCTAAACTTGATGGCATTTACCCAAAAGATCACCCATTGTGAATGCTCCACCTTGAAAATCACCTTGAGTACTCATAATTTGATGATTAACAAAACCACAAAGGAATATAATTGGAAAATATCAAGTGCATGAAAGATGAAGTGTAGGATAGCATCCAAAAGCGGAGTTGCCTGAGCTAATCACCTGCCCCACAAGCGGTTGCCTTCCATACCGCCTATAGTATTCCAAGTAAGAACTTAGCTCCTAGACAACTATAGCCACATTGCAACTACTTAATGATAGTGCTTGCGATTGCAATTGAAAGTTGGAAGTGCCACCTAATACTGCCTGCAACATCAGAAGAAGAATTGCTAGAGTTTTTGAATATGCCAGGATTCTGACTATAGTCGATATCTCCTACCACCTACCATATCGCTTGGACTGTAACTGATATTACAGCCACCTACGGTACCACTTCTCAACTCAAACGGTCAGGAATTTGAATGCCGTAAAGCCATATATTGCTACCTAAACATTTCTAATGGTCTAATTTTTGAGAGATCTATTTGATAAGAAATGTTAAGACATTCTAAAGTTGTTGATTGAGACAAAAACTTCAATATATCTTTGCAAACTAAGGCCAAAGCACTAAACCTTCCTCATATATTCAAGAACTTTGAATCTTCACATCTTCATTCAAGGCCTTTGTCATCTACACAAAGGGAAGATATCCTCTACATCAAGTGAGTTATTCAAGGACAAGCTTCCTCATCACTTATATCAATACACTAGTGAAAGTGTAATTTCTTGTTTATCATTTACATTTGTGTACTCTTGAGTTGGTGTTGGAGCACAATCTCAAGAAGAGCAAGCTTAATTATTTGAGTGTGTCTCATAATCAACTCGTTGAAGTTGTATATGCCCCCTTAAGATAAAATCAAGAAGAGTACAGGAAGCACCAAGTATATATGCCCCCTTGAGCTGGAATTAAGAAGAGCAATTTGATTATTGGAGTGTGTCTCATAATCAATTACTAGATTGCTTATACCCCCTAAACCTGTACTTTAGAGAGTGTAGTGGCACTAGATTTGTATTTCATTGAGGTAGTAGAACCCAAAACACAAGGGCTATGTTCTTGGAAGAGTGGAGTAGGGAGGTTGTCCCAATACTATATATCATGTCTCCTATATGTGATTTATTTATTTGATTGCACTTTACTTTGTATTATTTATCCCATAGCAAATTTCACAAACACATGAAGGAAGGGGGGGGGTGTTGGTTTAATTAACAGGGGTCTGAGCAAAAAAATTTTTGAAACCCAATTCACCCCTCCCCTCTTGAGTTAAGCCAAGCCTTAGGGACCAACACCATAGTCTACCAAACACCTTTTTCAAACAAGAGTACTGATACCATTGATTATAATACTTTTTATTCTCTCTATCTTTATCTCTAACTCTTTCAATTTTCTAGCTAATTCATGACAACAGAATAATATCCTCTTTCCTTCCCATGCCTTTCAGTTGGATGTGATGATAGCATAGATGTCATGCATCTAAGCGTTCGAGTGCAATATCCATGCAAGCTATAGGTCCTCTACAATACACATGCCATTAATTTTTCTCCTTCTAGTTTTTCCAATTGGATCCCACTAATTTTTACTTTTTCAAGAAGCGGCAGCATAAACCAAGCTCTATATAGAATTTTTCAATTTCTTTTTCTTCTACTTTCTTCAATTCAATGTTTCCTGAATAATATGGCAGAGACTGGAGTGAGGGAACCTGATGATCGTGGTGAAGTTGATGATAGAGATTGAATAGGACATAAAGATTTGAAAGTTACAAAGATAAAGGAGTACCCAATGTTGGGAGAAGCAAATCGTTATCATATTGGAATTCTAGCCTCATATTCTATTAAGGAATTGTCAGGTGTTGCGCGCAATGAATATGAAGCTTAATGATAGACTCTAGTGCAGAATTTCCATAGAATTCTTGCTATCAAGGGAAGATTATTTAGTTGTACAAACCAATTAAACAAATTGGAAAATCCTACACTTCAAAGCTTGCCCCAAACTTTGCACATCGGTCTAAGCAAGGATGCAATCAGATTTTCGAAGAATTGATTGTTACACAAGGAAGACTCCATTCAGATGGTGTTGTATTTGTGCATGAAAAAAGATGCAAGACTTTGAAGCTAGAAAGTTTTTGATTGGTAATTGCAAAATGTGTCTTCCTCCCATCTCTCTAGCTTGATTATAAAGGAAGCAGGTACTTGAAGATAGAATAGGTACCCCATGGCTCATTGTCGGATCACCTAAGATTAGAAAAAGCAACGGCCTAAGCCATCTACTTCAAACCAATCACACTTTAGCACCTCAATGGGGAAAATTATTCTGATTGGAGTTAGGGGTGTGCATTGGATAGGTTTGGTTTGGGTTTGAGGTTGCCTAACCCTAACCCTATGTGTAAAATATGTGTCCAATGTTGAGTCACATATGTAGTGTGATAGAATGATAATCCACACATGTATTACATATGATTTTGAAGACAATAAAACTTACACTAGACTTACATTATGCTAATGATATTAATAATATTAGAAAACAAGAAATAGAACTCCACATGTGCCTAGTATGTAAAATTCATATTGATCCATGTGCATAAATTAGTTACTTTATAGTGATAATGATCACATGATTATGATAATTAAAACATTGCCTAAAAGTTGTATCTAAATTATTCATGTATGCTATTAGAACACTTTTGAAGTATTTTAGGAACTTTAATAGTATTTCAGAAGTTATTTCTGCATCCTCAGAAGTCCTAAAGTAATTTCTTAGAAATTATAAGGCTTATATTTAAAGTAGTTTCAGAAACTCTGAAATAACCATTTAATTTTGTTTAGGATTAGAAACTCTGAAGCTCACACCCAATGTGGTTTTTTAAACCTTTGAAATTCCAACATTTAACTAACTCCTCTGAAATATATCAGAAACTCTAAAGAATTGCTTCAGAGGTTCTGAAGATCATACTTAACATGTTATAGAAACTTTGAAACCAATTTTCCAACAATCTATTTGTAAATCCAATTATAAATGCTTTAGAAGAAAATATAGATATTCTAATGTATCCTTCAACTTCCAACAACAAGCATACACGTATACTCTGCTATGATTTCAAATGTTTTGCTATAAGATGAAATTGTCATAACCCACAATGCATTTATCTTTGTTTATCTTCCAAGAATCTCTTGCATATCTATGATTACTTGATAAACAAAGAAAAACAATCATATGATCCATTATGCAATCATCCTTATTAATCATATGT
>JAYJMB010006932.1:0-10633 GCA_036873735.1 Pouteria campechiana
TTTGAACTATAAGAATGTCTTTCTTTGCATGCTTAATGAAGAGAGTAGTATCCACTTTACCCCTTGAAAAACCTTTTTCAATCAAAAATTTGCTTAGCCTCTCATACTAAGCTCTAGGAGCCTATTTCAAACCATAGATGACTTTCTTGAGTTTGAATACATGATTTGTACAATGGGGATCTTCAAACCTGAGGGAGCAGGGGGGGGGGGGTTGTTCCACATATACTTCTTCATTAATGAAACCATTTAAGAATACACTCTTTACATTCCTTTAATATGGCTTGAAATCCATATATGATGCAAACACAAGAAGCATTCTAATGTCTTAAATCCTTGCAATAGGGGTGTATGAATCTTCAAAGTCAATATTGTCTTCTTGACAATACCCCTTTGTAACAAATCTTACCTTATTTCTCACCACAATTCTTGATTCATCGAGTTTGTTCTTGAAGAATGATTTTATTCCTATAATAGATTGATGATTTGGTTTTGTAATAATAGTCCATATATCATTTCTTGTAAATTGATCCAATTCTTCTTGCATATTTAAAATCCAGTTTTCATCCTCTAATGCTTGGTCTATGCAAGTTGGTTCTAATTGAGAACTAAAAGCAAAATTGACACATATTTAGTGATAGGATGATCTAGTTCTAACTTTATCAAACACATCACCAATTATCTAGTTTTCAGGATGAGAATGGATAACCTTCCAATCTTTGGGAAGAGATGAGTTGCCTTCCTTATTTACCTCTTTTGTGGATGGTTCAACTTCATACATTATTGTCTCTAATAGTAGAGCTTCTTCTTGATTATCTTGTAATCTTAGTTTCTCCATATTTGTTGAAAGATTATCTATCTCATCATCAAAATCAATATTTCTTTTTATGGAGTTAGTATGTTCATCAAATTTAACATAGATAGATTCCTCCACAATCTTAAATCTCAAGTTGTACACTCTAAATGCTTTGCTAACAATGGAATAACCCAGAAATATACCACAATCATATCTACTATCAAATTTTTTAAGGTTTTCTTTATCATTGTTAATAATAAAGCATTTACAACCAAAAGTATGAAAATATGAAATATTTGGTTTCTTGTGAAAGTATAATTCAATTGGAGTTTTGTTGAGTATGGATCTAGCAAAGATTTTATTAATAATATGACATACAGTGTTTATTGATTCAACTCAAAAATACTGTGAAAGATTGTATTCACTTAACATTATCCTTACCATTTCTTGTAAGGATCTATTGTTTCTTTTTGCTACTCTATTTTGTTGGGGTGTTCTTAGTGTAGAGAAAGTTTAAAGAATTCTGTCGTTTTCACAAAAATCAGTGAATCTATGATTTTCAAACTCTCCACCATGATCACTCCTTATGGAAATAATATGAAGCTTTATTCATTCTATACGCATTTGGAAAATACTGTAAAGAATAAAAAAGTTTCATCTTTGGATGTTAGAAACATTACCTAGGTAAATCTACTATAGTCATCCACAATGACATATGTGTAATGTTTCCCTTGAAGGCTTCTTGTCCTTATTGGTCCAACTAAATCCATACGTAACAATTGAAGGGTTTTGGTTGTGTATGCTTCTTTATTTGATTTGAATGATTCTTTTACTTGCTTACCTTTTATGCAAACATCACACAACTTATTATCAAATATGAGTTTTGGTAAGCCAACAACTAGATCTTTATTATATAATCTTTCAAACAGATTTTTATTAGCATGTCCTAGCCTTCTATGTCATAACATGGACACTTAGCTTGAATATGTAAAAGATTAACTAAATATATATTTTCATATCTTCTACCATGTACTATAACTAATTGAAACTTATCTAGTACAGAGCAAGATTGAGATTTAAACACAACTTTGTAGCCTTTGTCACAAAACTAACTTATACTAAGAAGATCATGTTTCAATCCTTCTACTTAACGTACATCTGAAATTGTAGTAGATAGTGGTTGGCTGACCTTACCGATCCCAACTACTCTACCTTTACCATTATCACTAAAGGTTACTATTCTACTAGATTTCATTTTCAACTTTATGAACGGGTCCTTATTCCCCATCATGTGTCTTGAGCAACCACTATCGATATACCATGTGCTACACTTTGTAGCTCCCAAGCACACCTATATAGATAAAGTTAAATATTAACTTTTGGTACCCATTTGGGAATGGGTCTAGGTGGGTTAGTTGCAGGTAACGTTGGTACCCATTGTTTCTTGGGCAATAGTATTTTAATTAATGGAGTTTGGGTTGCATTTAGTACCTTTGCAACCATCTTTGGAACCCAAATTGTAGTTTGTTTAGGCTCGAATTTTCTGTGTTGTTGCTGTCCACTTCTTTTCTTTGGTTTCATTCTTAACAAACTGGAAGTCAATGCCCTTTTCAGAACATTATTCTTAGTTACTACTTACTCAAGTATACTATTGGTGTTATTGTTACTTTTGCACTTGGAATTTTCTTTATTTCAAAGAATTTATTTGTAATTCTTATAAGCTCCTTTTTGGCCTCTTTGCACTTCTCTTTCAAGTTATAAAATCTAAATATAATTCTTCTAACATTTCTTCAAGACTGGGAGTTTCAAAATCAAAATTTACTCGCTCTTCATGGATTGCCATGAAGCTGATTCCCGTATGAAGTTCATTTTGAATACTTTTGCTTGGAGAGAGTTGGCTGATTTGAGCTTCATGTTCTTCTTCTTCCTCACTCTCACTTTCATTTATAATGTTTTCTAGCATTTCCCATGCTACTAAAGCTTTCTTCTTTTTCTGGAATTTTTTGCTTATTTTGTTGTTGTTGATATTATTTTTTTTTTATCAAAGTATGAGTTGTATCTCTTATTTTGCTGATCATTTTGTATTTTATCTGGCTTTGGACAATCAAACTTCATATGTCTAGGTTTCTCACAATTGTAATAGGTGGGTGGTTCTTTCTTTTTGTCATTTCTTGCAAAATTTTTCCTTGAACTATTTCCAAACCTTTTCTTCTTTAGCATGGACTTGAATCTTCTCAAAATCATTGCCACCTCTTTGTCTTCATCTCCACTTGTGGACGAATCATTTTGGGATTCTTCATTTTCTAATTCAGCTTTAAGTGTAATTGCTTTCTTCTCCTTTGGTTCTTCTATATTTTTCTGCTTCATTAATACTTCATGAGAAATAAGAGAGCCAATGAGCTCTTCTAGACTCATTATGTCCAGATTTCATGCATCCTGGGTAACTATTACTTTGGGCATCCATTGCTTTGACAAAGATCTCAGAATTTTCTTCACCATTTTGGGATCTGCATACTTTCCTCCAAATTTTTCATCCCATTTATTATCTTTTGAAACTAGCTAAACATGTCTAAGATAGACTCTATCTCCTTCATGCTGAAAGTTTCGTATTACTATACAAGAAGATTTATCTTAGTTTCTCTTACTTGTTTTGAACCTTCATGTGCAACCTCTAATTTATCCTAGATTTACTTTGAGTATCGCAAGAGGATATCTTGTCAAATTCAGAGGATGTAAGAGCGGAATAAAGACAGCTCCTTGCCTTTGTATCTTTTTCAACTACTAGAATGTCCTTAGGAGTTTATTTATCCTTAGTATTTAGGACAATCATTCCATCTTTGTTGGTTTTTCATAGCTGATAGTCTGAGGCAATCAAGAAATTTTTCATTCTCATCTTCCCATATCCATAGTTTATACCATCAAATAGTGGAGGTCTGGAAGTAGATTAACCTTCAGTAGAAGTGTTGTGGAAATAGCTAGCCATAGAGATCTCATCACAAGTTATATGAATAGAATAGTAATGTATAATTGGTGAAGCCTACTCTGATACCAATTGTAGGTCCCGTTTAGATGGTGACTCAAGGGGGGAGGGAGGTGAATTGAGTATTTAAATTTTTTGGCCAGATAAAGATTAAAATGCAATAGCAAAGAAAAGACTGATAATGCAATGCAGTTAGACTGGTATTTTTATAGTGGTTCGGGCCTTCACATAGCTTCCTGCTAAACTTCTCTGAGTTAGCCTTAATTTCTAAACTCAGGTTCCACTAACACCTTCTTTGATCAATAATCTCCTAATCAAACAAATACACCTATTGGTTTCTAAGCTCACCAACGAACTTATACAAATACCGAGCAAGTATTCTACTTGCTTTTACTACACAGAGGCAAGTTCTCAAACTTACAGAGATATGCAGAAATGAATATGTAAAAGTATTAATGTCTCTAGTAGGATCATTTTATATGAAGTTTGAAAGCAGTAAACACAAGTAATATGATAATAAAAGTAGTAGGATTCAATCTTCAGAAGTGGTTGAATGAATGACTTGAATGCTTCTTTGAATGAACTACAGAAGAGTTGAAATCATGGAAGGAAAGCCTTAAAGACTTAGTAAATGCTCTCTCTTATTTTTCAATATAAATTGTTATCTTCTTTGATCTCACTTAACTTCTTTTATATTGAGGTCTCTAACATTTTCTACTGTGATAGGTGAGAAGCATTTAATGCAGAGAAATGTTCAAATTTAAGACCATTGTACTTTTAACAAGGTTTCGGAGTCTATGAACCAACATCAGATCCTCGGAGATTCTAAATAATATGGAGTTTCTACATACTTCACACAAGTCATCGTCTCTTTGGATGCACCGAAGAAGTGTTTCAAAGGGTCCAGAGTGGCGCGATAGCAGTAACTTGCATTGGGTTCATGGATGCTGACTCCAAAGGATTTCTTTATCTCTAAAGCAATTGTTTAGTGACTCCGAAGAACTAACTCTTAACTCTAAAAGCTATTGTTCATTGTCTCCGAAATGCCTTGTCCACTCTGAAGAACTTGACTTAGCTCTGAAGCTTGTAGACTCATGACTTTGAAGTGCTTTATCTATCTCTAAAGACTTTGAGTTCATAAATCCGAAGCAACTTGATTAATTCTGAAGTAATTTACTTAACTCCAAAGTTCATAAGTCTGTGACTCCGAAGTTTGTTACCTGATTCTGAAGTTTTTGAGCTAATAACTCCAAAGTAATATCATCTATCTCTAAAGTGCTTCAATAGCTCTGAGGCGGCTTTCTTGGCTCCAAAGTGTTTTGTTGAATCCGAAAGTTGTGACTTTATAGTCCTGAAGGGTTATTCCTTTATCTCTGAAGTTTTCCAATGTCTCTGAAAAGCATTAGCTGACTCCAAAGTTCATGATTTTGTGAGTTTGAAGAGTTAATCTCTTGTCTTTGAAGTGTTTCATTGGATCTGAAGAGCTCACCCCTTACCTCCAAAGTGCTTGAGCAGCTCCAAGGAGATGAATTTTAAAAGCAAAACTGACTCTAAAAATTCCTTGAAAACTTTAAAATTTTCTATCTTCTTCTATTAAGTATATTTGTGATTTATATACTTAGTTTTCTTAAGCATTTACTTGGTTTCATCCTTTAAACAATATGAAGTTTATTCTCATAGATTAGTTTGAAAGTATTTCTACAATTTCTTGAGAATAAACTATTACTACCTTAATATTTTACTCCTGTCTTTGATCTTCATCAAAACATGGTTGGTTAAGAATGTTCATTATCAAAATCAAGCTTATTTAAGAGCGTATGTTCAACAAAATTGACTGCAGCCACTTGGATATACCGCCTGCCATATTGCCTGGGGCACAGCCGAATGTCCTAGCTGCTTGGGTCTACCACCTACCAATTTGTAACAGTCTAAAATCTGAATGTTGCAAACCTCAAAAATGCTTCCCACTTCTTCCAATGGTCAAGTTTTTGAAGATCTATTTTAGGAGATGCTAAGGGATGATTCAAGTGTTGAAGAAATAAGAGGATTGTGCATAAACTTTCCATAAATATTTTAAATCCTAGGCCATGAACTTTAATCTTCAAACATACATTAAAGAGCTTCAACTTTCCAAATTGTTAAGGCCTTCTTCATCATACATCAAGGGGAGATCTTTTGCATTACAAGGAGGTTATTGAAGGATCAAGTCTTCACCAAAGATTATCAAGAAACAAGGGGCCTGAGGATTATAAGTGACAAAGGCAAATCAACTAACTAGAAACTCATTTAAGTCACCCGAGTGTTTTCACTCTAACTGCTGCCAAGATCAAAGAGCTTTAAGACTACATCAATACTACCTCAAGGGAGTTTGAATTCACTGTAATGTGATTATTGTTTTATCATTTATATTCATGCTTTAACTATATTTATTCATCTGCCTAGATAGAGGCATTCTCATGACACCCAATACTTATAAACATAGAGTTTCTGGTTAGCTTCGGAAACCAAGTTGTTGAGTTGGTGGTGAGCTCGGGAAAACCATCAAGTTTGCTGGTGATCTTTGAAACCAGGGGTTTCCTGGTGGTCTCGTGAAAACTAGAAGAGTGTTGTGAGCATTGTGTAAGCCCCTTGGAGCTGGAATCCGGAAGAGTGTTGGGAGCACTAGTTTATGCCCCCTAGAGCTGGAATCTAAAAGAGTGCTAGTGCACTAATTATGCCTTTTTGAGCGGATTTAGAGGAATCCTGGGAGCACTATTGTATTTTTGTTATATGAAATAGTGGAACCTAAGGCACAAGGAGAGTGTGCTCTTAACAGAGTGGAGTTGGAAGGTTACCCAAACTGCTATAAAAAATCGTATTGTTTGTATATATGCTGTTTGAGATTACTTTACTTTCCTTATGCTTGACTGATTTATTATTTACTTTATATTATATAACACACAAGAATAAACAAAGAAAAAATAATCTAATAGGGGTTAAGCAATAATTTTTTATAAACCCAATTCACCCCTCCCTTCTTGGGTTAACCCACCTACCAGGACTAACTAGAGAAACCCAATCAAGCTTCCAAGTGCATTCACTACAAGGTGCTCCAACATTCAATGAGCTTCAAGCTACATCAAATTTGACCCTAGAGGAGTCTAAATTACTTTTTATTTATTGATTAATCCTTACCCTTAAGCTTTTACTATGTACATCTCGCTTTATTTAGAGGGATTACATTTATACAATCTTTATTTGGGTTTCTACTACTAACGAAGAAGATCCTTGTAGTAGTGGTGTGTTGTAAGAGTTCTTGGTAAGCTTGGAGAAACTAGGTGGTGTAAGATTTCTTGGTAAACTTAGAGAAATTAGGTGGTGTAAGAGTTCTTGGTAATCTCTAGAAACTGAGGAAGGTGTGATTCCACATATGAATAGTGGAACCCAAGGTTGGGGATACCGATTAGGTGCCAAGGGAGGCCGAACCACCATAATCCTTATGTGCTTTGTTGCTAGACTGGTTATGTGCTTCCACTACTATTATCTTTCTACACTTGCACGTTCATTTAATCTTTGAATCTTGCTTGGTTTCATATTTTGCCATCCCCTATTTTGGGATCAATATTTAGCATTAAACTCAAACTCAATACCCATCAAAATAGGGAGGTCTAATGGTCAATTTATCCTCCATGATTCTACTAAAATTATTTTCCATAAGGTATTACATTGAGGTAGAGATTAAAACATTTAAATGTCAGTTTTAATGCCCTACTTTGATACCAATTGTAGAGTATGAGTTTAATACTAATTGTTGTTCCTAAAAGAAGGTGTGTGGCAAAGCATAAAACCAAGCAAGAATGGGAGATTAAGTGGATGTGGAAGTACAAAAAATAAACAGTAATGGAAGTACACAAGCACACAAGACAATAAGTGTTGGTCTGATGTAAATGAGTAGCTCAAGAGGGGAGGGGTGAATTGAGCATATAAAAATTATAGCCAAATAAAAATTAATGGACTAAGGAGAAGTAGTGATGCAGTACATATTTAGTTTCGATATCTGTTAAATTAATCAACGTGAATGATTCACTTCCAAAGTCAACTTCTCTTACAATTCTTATTTCAAGGATGTAATTGTGTGTGCAATGATGTGTGAACTATGATGATGGAATAGTTATAATCAAGTTAAAACAATCATGCAGACAAAACACAACAATTTTTATAGTGGTTCAGGAACCTGGTTCCTATATCCACTCTTACAAGAATATGCACTCATTGTGACTTGGGTTCCACTATGTCCTATATAATGGAAGTACAAAGTGCTCCCAGCACTCTTCTGGATTCCAGCTCCAGGGGGCATAAACAATGTTCCCAACACTCTTCTGGATTCCAGCTTTAGGAGGAATAAACATAGTGTTTGTAATACTCTTCTAGTTTTAGGATCTCACCAGGAAACTCACTAGTTTCGAAGATCACTAGAAAACTTGTTGGTTTTCTAGAGCTCACCAACAACACATACAATGTGGTTTTCTTAAGCTCACCACTAACTCACATAGCTTATTGAAAGCACTCTTTTTTCACATTACATTGCCCCTTTTTTAGGCTGATTTGTACAAAGTTTAGGCTCATATATAAAATGATATCTCATTGAAGCTCATTAGATATCAATACTCCAGGTGTATGATTAAAATAGAACTTTTAGGCTCATTGTCTATCAGCTCAATGGCGATTGATTATCTAAGAGGAAGCATATTCTGATTGAGAGATGTTACTTGATTAAACTTTATTTTGATTTTTCTCTTTGCTTCCTCTACCTTCTTCATTGACACTGCATTACCTTTATATTACTTCAGAAATTTTTTCTCATTGGAGGTAGTTGGATTTCCTTTGAATGTTAAAGACCATTCAAATTTCTCCCATTAAAAATTTATCTTCTTAAGAAACTCATTTCTAGCTGGAAAGCCTGTAGTGCCATTTTGAAGAAGATGCTTTTTTGATTTTAGCAAATGTTGGATACAGACTTTTCTACTTAACTGACCCTTTCATTATTTTGGAAAGATGCCGATTAAGCCTAAAGGGATTCAGTCTCTGAAAGTTGCAACCTTTATCATAATGTAGACTACATTCCTTTGAATTTCTTTCCATCTTCAGCTAAGATCGATTTGTCTGATCTGCTTAATAAAATTTGCTTTGAATAATATTTTGACAAAAGAGTTCAGTCAACAATGTTTGTACAGGTGGCTTTTACACTTTATGATATACCATATTTTATTTGAGAACTTTGTCAAATCATGTCTTGGATTTATCTCTTGTAAGTAATAGACAAAGTGACTCTGAGTAGATCCATATAATATACCGCTTCATCTTTGCAATTCTATTAGAGACCATTACAACACTTTACTTTGTTATCTAATTTATCTGTTATAAGTAATAGATTAATTGTACAAGGAAAGATGAAGTTCTTCTTCTTTATTGCTCTTTAGAAAATGTTCTCTTAGCAGATGAAGTTTCTTTTATCAGGCAAAATAGCTTTGTCTGTTACTTTATCTGTCATAAGTAGTAGACGATTCTTCTTGGTAGACAAGGCTCCTTCCTTGATAGACAAAATGACTTTGTCTGTTATTTGTCTATTAAAATCAGTAGACAAAGTTGCAGGATGTAGACGAAGTCTTCCAAATGTTTCATTTGTTGGTTTGTATATCTTAAGTGATAGTCGAAGTTGTAGCATGCAGAAAAATCCTCCTTTTAGTTACTCATATGATGGGTTGTCTGATAAGTAATAGACGACTTGTTGTGGCATGGATGACTTGCTTCTTCAGTGGTTATCTGATGATTTGGCTATTGCTAGTGGCAGACAACTCTTGTAGATGAAGACGAAAAACAAAGTTTTCTTCTATAGCTATTGTGCCACTTTTACTTTGTCTCCTGTATTATCTGTAGAGATTGCCAATCGGTTCCTTGGCCCTCTTCAATTTTCAAATGAGCTTCATATGAGAGACAAATGCTAGAATAATTTGACTCCATTTTGGCTTCTTCATTTGTCTGATTTTAGCTCCATTTCATCTCTTGCTTCTACAAACCGAATTTGTCTATTTCTTGTAGACAAGTGTTGATTATAAGTAGTTTTTATTGATTATAAGTAGTTTTTCTGACTTATCTATGAAATGATTTGTTTGAATCTTCCTGGAGTAGATGTTATCTGACACTAATTTTATCTGTAGATGATTTTCTTGATCACTCATTGAGGCTTGATCTTCATGAATGCATATTTACTTGGTAGCTTTTTTAAAAGTTTTAGTGTCATTCTTTCTATTAATACTTGTCTTCTTTTGGTCAGTGGATTGTGCTTGCTGATGCATTTGTTGTGTATGTTGTCCACGCCATTTGAGTTGTTTCTCTGTATATTGAATCTATTTCTGTAATGCTTGGGAACACGTCTATTAGTACTGTGCATGTTCACTCATATGTTGTTGCTCATTATCAAAACTTAGTTGTTTGCCATATACACTATTTATTTTAACAATAAGCACACAAGGATTATAGTGGTTCAACCACCTTTGACACCTACTCTACTCTCCAAGGTACGCACAACCTTCAGTTTCACCAGTCACATGTGGAATCACACCTCCCTTGGATTTTAGAGATCACCAAGAACTAATACACCACATGGTTTTCCCATGATCTCACCAAGAACTCTACATTGTTGGTTTCTCCGAGCTTACTAACAATCACACCGAGAACTCATCCCCTTCCATCTAAGTAGAAAACCCAAAAACCGAAAAAAGATTGTATAATTGTAATGCCTCTAACTAGGTGATGAGAATGCAAAATGTCATATTTTATTCTCCTAATACTTCATCTTTTGCACCTAATACTTCATCTTT
>JAYJMB010006933.1:0-10632 GCA_036873735.1 Pouteria campechiana
TAACGAAAAGCCGGTGCAGGAAACAAAAGACCTCTGTAAGCGGTGACTATTTTCCGTTGACATTCTTGCAAATTAGACGTGTGGATGGGCTAGGGTTCAGCCGAGCCCGCCTAACCCAACCAGAATTTAGCTAAGGTTGGGCTATAAAATTCTTTAGGGATTCAAATCGGTTAAAGCTCGACCCAAACCGTGACCGAATGATTGGTTTAGTTCGAATCTAGGGGTGTAGGTGAATGCTCATTTATGTTTATTTATTTATTAATCGAACAAGTTTGAATGAACTTTTTAGTCTCGTTTAATAAATGAGCCGAGTTTGAACACATATGTGTTCAGCTTGTTTATGTTCATGAATATGCCCGTTTTCGTTCATAAATATATTTGTTTAGTTACTCGTTTATAAATTCGTTTAATACTTGTTTATTGCTTAGTAGCTTATATTATATAAATTTTTTATTTTAAAAACTATAAACATTTAAATTTTGAAATAAAAATATTATTATTATTCTAAAAATTTTTATATTGATTTTTAAATTAAAAAGACCTATTCCACTAAAAAATCCCTAAAAGACCTTCAGACTCACTAAAAAAAAGTTTCTACTTTCTATGACTCTATCCTTTGAAAATCATTTTTTCTTTTCACTTTTTTCATTTTCAAAGTTGTTTCATTAAAAACCCAACAGAGAGATTTCATAGGTATAATATAATATAATAAAAGATTTCATAGGTATTTCTAAAGGATTTTAATAGAGAATGATATATATATAATTAATAAATGTATTACCTAGCTCATAAAAAATGAAAAAATATGCAATTATTAAATGTATCATATTTTATTTTAAAATATTATATGATTAAAAATATTATATTTTATATTAAATTTAAATATATAAAAAAATAATTAATCCATCACATGTCTACATTGAATGATATAATATGATAATTTAATAATTATTATTTTTAATTTATTTAATCATTGAATACTTATAAAAAGATTCTAATTCAATGGAACCAATTCACTAAAAGTGAATTTGTGAGACCTTTTGATTTTGGCTCACTATCATGATTAAAACAAAATCTAAAATCTATTCTAATTATTTTATTTAGCATAAATTTAATTATGATACCAAAAATTATTTTAATCAAAGTTTAGTATGAGATAGACCTTTTAAGAATTATAAAATTATGTTTAAAATATAAAAAACTTGAATCCATTTACATAAGTATTAAAATATTATGATAAATTATGTAATTATTTATTCATATAAGAATAATACTTTAGAAAATATAGATGTTTAAATAAAAAATTTAAAATTTATATTAGAATCAAATAATTTTAAAGAGATTTACTCTCAAGAAAAAGATAATAATCATATCACTACAGTGCGTGATAGTTTGTATGCTCTTTACAATGAGTATGTTGATGATTTATTATGAGTAAGAAGCCTAGTGCTAGTCAAGAGAGTGGTGGTACTGTAATGACCTAACGCTCCAGCACATATTGTCTGTATTGCCCAATGCATCCTTATTAGGAACCTCACCAGACTCACAGATCTGTCCCTTTCAACACACAGTGCATCTTTAACAGGTACCTCACTAACACCTCCGGGCCCGTCCTGCACCCACCCAAAACGAGTGTTATCATAGCATATTGTTCACTCTAGTTAGCCCTAGGGCATCATTACAAGGAACCTCCCCATTGACCAACCGCACGGATTTGTCCACACACACATACACACAACGGCGTAGCGGCGGGCTCGTCTTAACACCCATACGCAACGAGTGCTATATTTGCAACCGAGCCTCACATATTTAGCCCAGGACTCCCTCCCTCACCCAAGTGATGTGAGATATCACATCCACCCCTCATAAAGGCTGTCATGTCCTCGTGACACACACCTCTGCAGACTGTTGGGAGTCAGCTCTGATACCAATTATAATGACCCGACACTCCAGCACATATTGTCCACTTTGCCCAGTGCATCCTTACCAGAAACCTCACCAGACTCATCGATTTGTCCCTTTTGGCGCACAGTGCATCTTTAACAGGAACCTTACCAGTACCTCCGGGCCCGTCCTGCACCGGCCCAAAACGGGTGCCATCATAGCATATTGTCCGCTCTAGTCAGCCCTAAGGCATCCTTACAAGGAACCTCCCCATTGACCAACCACACGAATTTGTCCACACACACATACACACAACGACGCAGCGGCGAGCCAGTCTTATCACCTATATGCAACGGGTGTTACCTTTGCAACCGAGCCTCACATATTTAGCCCAGGACTCCCTCCCTTACCCAAGCGATTTGGAATATCACAGGTACTAATCATACTTTTAGTGAAACTACAAAGGTGAATCTATTATCACTAGGAGATCAAAGTATGATAATTTTATTAGAAGTGTTGATGCTGTTCAAAATATGAGTCTGAAACTTGATGTTTACTTGAAGGAATGAGTTTATATTTGGAATGACTTTGATGAGTTTAACACTTTAGATTTAGTATATTATTTGTAATATTTAGACACAATTTTTTATTTTATTAGGTTTTGAATTTTTAAATATGTTCATCAACAAATTTGTTATTGTTCATGAACAAGTTTGTTTGTTGTTCATGAATAGGATTGTTTAAGTTAAACGAGTCGAGCTTCAACAAGATAAAACCTAAATGAGCTAAGCTCAAACACCTTTACAGATAAACAAACCAAGCTCGAATAGAGCTCTATTCATTCGAGCCCAACTTGTTTACACCCCTATCCGAATCCAAGGTTCAAGTACTCTAAAAAAAAAATAAAAGTCAAAAACGTTGAATCACCCATTCGTCCGACACCCTTGGTTTTTCCCCTTTTCTCATTTCTCTCCCACTCTCATTTTTCCTTAGAGCTTTCAATTCTTTTATGGATGAAATATTTTTATCCCACATTCGTCATTTATAAAGCATGTCATAAGTTACAATTACAACTTATTTATGCAATAATGCATCCTTTGATGCTCAACATCTAGCAAGTTTAGTGTATAACCTTTTGCACACCGCTTTAACATGTAACAAATCTACTATGAGCTAAATTCAACATGACAAGCATAATGGCATCAGATTGAAGTATCAAAAAATATTATTTTTTATCTATCCTTTTAAGTTTGGATGTGTATTAAAAACCCAAACCTAAATTGAACCTAAAGGGATAAAATAAGAGTTAGGGAATGTTTTAGAAGTAGGGTTGGACATATATTTTATACATAAGGTTAGGGTTGGGCGACCTCAAATCCAAACAAAACCTAGCCCATGCACACCCCTAATGCAAATACACTCAAAAAAGTAGTGTAGATTCATCCTTTTTTCTCTCTACAAAATCTCAAAACTTAGACACGAATGTAAAAATATCCTCATTTTTATGCATTTTGAAGCTGAATATAGTCTTCTTCCGGCATCAAATAAGCATAGAAACGAAGAAAATGCAAGTGTTTTTTTTCCTTCGAATGGTCCTGAGTGCAAGTGCTTTTTAGTCAAAGTCCTACAATAATGGTGTGGAAAATTATGTTAATATCATTTTCCTTAATTAAGTCCTTAACAGTTGAGTTATTAATTGATTGAGAAGATATATCCACACCACACATGACGAACAAACTAAATTTCTAGCAGAAAGTTATTGACATGTTAGTTCCAAAATTGCGTCTATAACGGTAAATAGGACCCTTAGTTAACTGCTTATAACTCGTCAACTAATTTTAAAAGTTATATATAAAAATAGATAAAATTTTCCCATTTTAGAAAATTAAATAAAATGTCTTTATTTCATTGTGCAAGTTATTTCTATTAAGATGTAAATGAGAATGATAATGATTAAGTTATTAACTATCTTATGGCTATATACAAAATGTACAAAATAGAGGTATATTTGTAAAATCATCTTATTAACTATACAAATACATATAAGATTCTATCACAATCCTAAGTTAATAACTATCTTAAATTATCATTTGTATTCTAAAAATATATATATAGTTATTAAGTAAAGATTTTTTTATAGTTTTATAAAATAAAGGTAAATTTTTTTAATAATTTAAGAAAAAATTTAAAAGTTAGGTGGAGACATTATTAATTAATAGAGAAAAATGAAAGTATTTCTTCCAATGGGATAGTTAAAGCCCAATAGTGGTAGCATGAAAGATTGTGATAACATCATTGTCTTTTAGTTTGGTCCATTAACATTTGAACCATTAAATATCCGCTGAGACTTTTTGGTGCCTTGGTGGGCTTGCTTCACATCATGGAATACAAAGATTCCTTTAAAGGGTTGATGCCTAAAATTTATGTGATTGGAACTTATTTTATAGGGAAATGGTTCAAACTAAGGATTTTTCTTTGAAAATTTTAAATTGATCCAAGATGATTAAATAAAATATAATTTAACTATCATACTTAGCATTATCACTTTAGTCAAAGTATGGGTCATACCATTTAAAAATATATAAATTTATATAGAAAATAAAAAATTATTTTCATCAATTTATATATATATATATATTTATGTTAGAATATAACAAAATTTTGTAAAATCATAAATTAATATAAGATTAAGGCTTTCAAAGAAATGAAGGTATAGTTTTATGATTGTAGATTATTTATATCATGTTACATTCATAATCTAAATCATTGAATATACATTTCTTGATTAAATAAATGAATAATAAAAATTTCAAATACAAAAGTGGGATGTATTATGATGAAATTTTCAAATACAAAAGTGGGATGTATTATGAGTTTTAAAGTAAACAGGCTACAGGCCAAAACCAGAGCATTAACATTCCCAACTGTCATGACAACTGACAACGATCACCTCATTACCCAATCAAACGTATTGCATTTATGCTTGCAAATTGCAACCACATATTCAAACTACCCATAATCATACACAAATCTTATAAATGCCATAGGAAAGCACCCTCGGAATTCCACATTAATGGTAGTCACCAAAATGGACTATGGTAGTAAAGCTCTGGTGGCCACCGGCGAGCTTTCAGATGTGGAGAGCAAGATTGCAGAGAGAGAAGAAAAAAAGAGCCTATCCATCGAGCAGATCTTTGAGTGCAACAAAGCCCTAGGATGGAGAGAGCAGCTCACATTCAGAGCATTTGTAGTGAGCTTCGCCTTGGTTGTAATGTTCAGCATTATTGTCATGAAATTCAACCTCACGACTGGGATCATACCTTCTCTCAACATAGCTGCTGGTTTGATGGGATTTTTCTTTGTGAAGACCTGGACTAAGCTCCTTGAGAAGTTGGGTCTGTTGAAGCAGCCGTTCACGAGGCAGGAGAATACAGTAATACACGTGTGTGGTTGCCACTACTGGCATCGCCTCCAGTGGTATATCTCAGTCGTATTATTTGGATCTTTCCTCCTTTAAAAGTGGGAGGGGATTTTTCAAAGTCAATTTGGAGTTCATATGAACAAACCAACATTGTTTTTCTTTGTCCTTTTGTTTTTAATGAGGAAAAGCCAAAACTAAGTGGAATTGAAAATCAATTACGAGTTCATATGAACAAACCAACATTGTTTTTCCTTTTTTTCGTTGTTTTTTACAAAGGAAAAATGATCTAGTTGTACAAGATAAGTTTCTTTTTTTTCACATGCAGTGGTCATTAATGGCTTATCCTGATTAATTGAGTACATGAACCTGAACATGCCATTCAGCTCTGTCATGGACCAATTTTTAATCAGTCCCAAAGTCATTCAGGATATGTTCTCCTGCTGAATCCATTCTTAACAATTTCATGCTTAGCTTCATATAGAAAATTTTTCGCCTACTGCTAAGTTGTGACATGCTTGATTCATAATCACAGGAGGCTTTGGAAGCTAACTTTTTGCAATGAGTGAGATAATAGCTGCAACATCAACAGAACATAATGATCCGGAGAATATCAAGAACCCTGCACTTGGATGGATGATTGGTTTTCTCTTTGTTGTTGTTAGTTTTCTTGGGCTCTTCTCGGTAACACCTCTAAGAAAGGTAAAGCAAGACATTATCATCTGAACTTCAACATAAATGATGTGTGTTGGATAAGGAAATCAGGCATTAAGTAAGACTTTACATGGAAAGCAGTGCATGTCATGGCTGATTTCGTTTGACACAAAATTCAAACCCTCTTTTGTGTTTATTTACCAAGTTGGCCTTTGATTCGATGGCCTCGACTAACTAGGTTGGACAAAGTTCTGTTTCCAGAAGAGAAAGCAGTTTTGCTTTGTGGGATATGCCAAACGCAGTTGAATTGATCTCTGGAACTGCAAAAGCCCAACCCATAAATTTTGCTAAATTCAGTAAAAGGAGATTTGAAAGAAATCTCAGAGGTCTTTGAAAAAATGATATGTTCATAGAAACTTCAAAATATATGACTTTCATTCTTTTTGTCACTCATGCAAATGTCTGCACTTTCATACTTAAATCACACACAAAACTTGATTTCTGAGACTCTTTTCAGATCATGATTATCGACTACAAGCTGATATGTCCAAATGGAACTGCGATTGCACACCTTATCAATAGCTTCCACACCCTCCAAGGGGCCAAGCTAGCGAAGTAAGCTTTAGGTGGTCTTCTTCACTGATATTTAACTAAATTCACTTGAGCAAGCACTTGATGTATGAGTTGTATTTGGGTTTCAACAGGAAACAAGTTAAAGTTCTCATTAAGTTCTTCTCCATTAGCTTCCTGTGGGATTTTTTCCAATGGTTTTTCAGAGCAGGAGATGACTGTGGATTTGCATCATTTCCTACATTTAGTTTGGAAGCATACAAAAACAGGTAGAAACAAACTCCATTCTAAAATTACTGCATATTTGCATGTTTCATATCAGATCATCTCTCATTAATTTCACATTTATGATTTATTTCCATCTTTGATTCATGTTTCCTGCATCTTATGCGATGGTTGCAGATTCTACTTTGACTTCTCAACTACTTACATAGGTGCTGGGATGATTTGCCTTACATTGTTAACATCTCTCTGCTGGTTGGCTCTATTTTGTCATGGAGAATTATGTGGCCCCTAATACACAACAAAAGAGGTGATTAGTATAGTGCAGATCTTAAGCCCGGCAGCCTTCAAGGCCTACAAGGATAAAAGGTAATCTAATGACTGCAATACACTTTAGAATGAGATGAGAACATCTGCTTTCCTTACCCAAAGGACAATCAAGCCCAAAAACATCTATTCCAAAAAAGAAGAAGAATACAAAAATGATGTCCTGGATTACAAAATTTTGAAAAAGACCTTTAAGGCACTTTGGATGGCATGGACTGATAATCCATTCAGTCCCTCAGTGGATGGCCTCTGCAGCGAAAGTGAGATTGGTCGAGTAATTCACATGAGAAATATGAGGGAGAAAATTTCTGTGACGCCCCAACATTTTTGGTACATGTGAATTTTGTTTTTTCCAATTGGTGAAGTTTGTGCACATACATATATAAAAATTTTGAGAAAATTATACAAGTAAATGAAGAAATTATGAAGGATGTGATGTATATGGAGGTATGATGGAGATTTATTGCAGTTTAGAAGAAAATCCTACAATGAAAATGGGTTGGAAACATTATTAGTAAAGTGCATGTGTATTGGACCATATACTCCATAGGAGCACCATAAGAAAAGGAGTTTAAAAGCTTCATCACCCTTAGCAAAACTCACTTTCGAGACCAACTCTCCCTCCCACGCCCCTTGTTTTTCCCAAAACCCCATTTCCTTGCAGATTTCAACAGATTTTGCAAGGGAAATCACAGGAGAATCACTTTGAAGCTACTTGGAGTTGGAAAAGAGTGATTGTAGCAGATTTGGGTTAGAGGAGAGAAGAAATTTTTTTAGAAAAGAGGCCTTATTTGGACTTTTGAGTGAATAATAGTACTAAATCAACAAGTAAGTTATTTTCTTAAGAATCCATGAATTTATCTTGATTGAGTTGATAAATTATAGTTATGAAGCATGGTTCATGAGAAACTAGGGTTAGGAATTTGGGAAAAAGGAGTTGTTGCATGTGAATGGACAGTATAATGATTTAATTTATTGTTAATAATGCTAAAATAGTTGAATTTATCATTTGAGAAACAAAATTTAAGTTATGGTTAGCCACCACTTAGGAAAGCAGAAGTTATTTGTTATATGTTTGATGAAATGCCATTGAGTTAAGAATAACCTGATTGGCTTTTGTTAATGACCTTGTAATCATCTCTTAAACAAGATTTAGATAGTTAAAGCATGAAACCCTAATTAGCATAGACAACGGAATAATGATGAATCTTGTAACAATTGAATTATCTAAATAAATGCAATAGTTGAATTATTTAAGGATGTGTGTTATAAGTGTAGGACATTAAAGTGGTGGATGGGACTTGGAAACACAAACTTCAAAGAAGGATGAAGGGTGTAAGTAAGTCATGGAATAAACCTAGTTAGTAATAGATTAAAGAATTTAAGACTTATTGCAAAAATTCAATTATTCAGTTATTGTTGCATTTAAATGATTAGGAGGTATGTCATTGTAATGTTGGGTCTTCAAATAAAGCAGCAAATCTTATAGACCCAGAACTCTTAGTAAACGAAAGTTGCATAAGGGCGATTCCAAAGTAAGTAAATTTACATTTTAAGTAATTGAGCTATGTTTTGATTGAATTATATATATATATGTACATTGGGCATTATACGTTAATTGTTTAAGAATTGTTGAAATATATTATGCTCATGCTTAATGTTTGTGAAGTCTGTTAAATATGCTTTGAAATGAAGTTAAATGGCTTGCTTTTACACACTTAGTAAATGAAGTAATGTCAATACATGTAAACAGGGCCAAAAAATCAAGTCACACAAGAAAGACAACAAAATGATGTTGCAACATCCAAAAATGATGTTGCGACATCCAAAACCAGGCATCCAACCTACTATGAACAGTAATTTTTAGACAAAACAAAATGATGCTACAACATTTAAAAATGATGCTGAGGCATCCACCCTACTGTGAATAGTAATTTTTAGGCCAAAAAGATAAGATGTTGAGGCATCCAAAACTGATACTAAGGTATCCAAAACGATGCTGCAACATCCAAAATTTATGATAAGGCATCTAAATCATTGTGAATAGTAAAATTTATGTTTTTCTTTATTTTGCTTGTTTTGTCAAATTGAGTATAATTATAATATTTATGCTATTTAAAAAGTATATTTTATTAATATATCATGAAAAAATATTAAAAATAACACAATAAAGATTGTATTATGATAATTATTAGAATGACATAAAAATTTGAAAGATAAGATAGGTGTATTTGATCTTGCTGATTTAGTGAAGGTGAAATTGTATAGAATTTGATTGAGAAGTGAATGCATACTTAGAAAAGGATATGGATAATGAAGTATTTGGATTCCTGCCAAAAATATTGTTATGTATATTGGGTTTGTATGCCTGCCGGGATAGCTCCATTGGATATTATGATTCCACCCATGGGAGGATGATGTTTGATTGTATAGCCTGTCATGACGAAGAGGCTGGTTCTGGCCTATTATGTGTAACTCCCATAATTACTTAATGAGTGTGAATGGAAACTCATAACTCTAGGTTGCAATGAAGGTAAGAAAGCATGGATTACGTGGACCACATAATTATGATTCTCACAACAGTCGTAATTGGGTTACAAGGATAAACCAGAGTACACCAATATAGTAAGAAAGTGGAGTTCATTTTATTGTGGCTGTATCCACTTGGTGGTGGTTGAGACCACTTTGATAGTGGTTAGGTCCACTTTGATGTGGCTGAGTTCACTTGTGGGATGCCTCCCGAGCATAGCATTGGCTAATGGCAAGTAAAATATATTGGCTAATGAAACATGCCCATTAGTGATCAGTTATGATGAGAGGATATAATTTAGTTAGATGCATATAGTATAATTAGACTGTGCGCATGATAGTAATTCAATTTGACAATTTCATATGTATGTTATGTCTCGTAATTATGTTAATTATCATTTAATTGATTTTTGCTTATTGAACTACCTGGATTCACTTATTTTATTATATTTTTAGCTGACAGGTCGGAGGCAGGAGCCCAACGAGGGGTTAGAGCTCAAGAAAGGGATAAATTATGACTTTTAATAGTTTTGTCTTTTGTTATATTTTGGACATATATATATAATTGTAAATTGTGAACTAAACAATGATGTAAACCATACATAACTCAAAACCTTGTAAATAGGGTTAAGGTAAATTTCTATACTCTGTAGCCATATATATAGTGAGCATATATGGATTGTTGTGAATATATGTACAAGTTAAAGTGAACAAATTCAGGGGAGATTTTGGCCATAGTTTTTCTTGTTACTGTCGGAGTAGCACCTGGGAAGACGGGCGTTACAATTTCCAACAGAAAACAACAAAGATGTACATTGCAGTAAGCACATCACTGCTGCCCAAATCACCAATGATACATTCTTTTCTAAACTACATCCGGTTTTGTAATTTGGAATCATAGGTCCTCCCTTTGGTAATCTAAATTTGGTGCTATACTCGTGCTGTTGATTAAGTTTTTAAATAAATTGACCAATAGCGAGTGTTTAAGTTCTCCCTTTCATTATCCATCGAAGGTATATAACAACAAC
>JAYJMB010006934.1:0-10630 GCA_036873735.1 Pouteria campechiana
CCAACAATTGTGAATCCCAAAAGGCTAAGTTGGCCTAGAAGTTGGGTATTCAAGGATCAGGAAGGGAATCAAAAAATGTTAGAATCCTCTCAGATCAAACAAAGAGGAAATGAATTAATCATTGATGAACCCCATATTCCCAGATCCATGTCTTTAAGATTAACTGAGGTTGAAGACAAAAAGATGGAACAAGGAGAACCTAGCAGAAGATCAGTAGACAGCGCATCCACAGATTCAAGAAAGATTACTGGATGGTAAAAGATCGATGTTCCTATCTATGAAGACGAACCTCAGGGGATGATGATAGCATTCAAAACTCAGCCAAAGGTAAAGAGTCTCCAGGTACTGATAGATTTACCTATTGCTACAAAAATAAAAATCATCATCGAAAACAAAAACAGGATAGCCCTGGTAGACACAGGAGCTAGTTTTTGTTGTGCCAATTATTCTCTTCTATCTCCAGAAAAATGGAATGAAATACCAGAGTTACCTTTAACCATTGCAAATAACTCCTTTGTAAAGGTAACAAAAATGGCAGAAAATGTGGAGATGAAGATAAGAGAAAAGGTTTTCAAGATCAACATTTTATTATGTATAGAAAACCTGTCAGAAGATTTAATCTTGGGGAATGCGTTTTTAAAACATCAGGCTGAAAACAGACCATTTATCCAAGAATTAGATTACATATCAATAGGAGGATTCAGAATTCCTATTGAGGTCTCAGCATCTATTACCAAAATAGAGGCAGAAAGAGAACCAGAATGTTCAACTGCAGAAGCTATCATTTCTATGATAGAGCAGGAGAAAGAACAAATGATTGTCAAGAAGGCAGTCTGTGCAAAGGAAGTCATTGATGAAATCAAAGAAAGGCTTCGAGAAAATTTTAAAGAAAATCCTCAAGCATTATCAGAAAAATGTAAAATTGAGGCTTCTTTACAATTGAAAAACCCAGAAACTATCATCCGAAGTAAAGGGATCAAATATACTGCTGAGATGATAGAGGAGTTTGAAAAACAAATTCCAGAGTTACAAAAGTTAGAGCTAATCCAGCCAAGCACCAGTAAGCACAGAAGTGCAGCTTTTATGGTCTTAAATCATGCTGAAAAGGTGCGAGGAAAAGCAAGAATGGTAATTGATTATAGGGAGTTAAACAATGCAACAGAATCAGATGGATATAATCTCCCAAATCAAGAAGAGTTGAGAAACTGGATTAGAAAGCGCCAGCCCACAGTTTATTCAAAATTTGACCTGAAATCAGGGTATTGGCAAATCAGGATGCATGAGGATAGTATACATTTAACTGCATTTTCATGCCCTCAAGGATTATTTGAATGGCTAGTAATGCCATTTGGATTAAAAAATGCTCCTGGAATCTTCCAGAGATGAATGGATCAAGCATTCGCTGGAATGAAGGAATTTGTTGTTATCTATATAGATGATGTTCTCGTGTTTTCAAAAACACAGGAAGAACATATTAGCCATCTTAATCAAACGGCTAATGTATTCCTCAGAGAAGGAATGATCTTATCAAAAAGGAAATGTATATGGATGCAATCAAAGATCAATTTTTTGGGATTAGAAATTGAAGAAAATCGTGAAAAACTCCAACTACATATTGCAGAATCCATAAGAGAATTTCCAGATAAGATTGAGGATCGAAAACAACTACAGCGGTTTCTAGGTATCCTGAATTATGCCAGACCATTTATCAAGGGTCTCGCAGCTTTAACCAAAGTGCTTCATCGTAAAACTTCAGAAAAAATTCCTTGGGAATGGAATTATGAAGACTCTTGCTTGGTTAAGAAAATCAAAAATCAGACGAAAAATCTCCCACAGTTGAAACTCCCACAGAAAGGAGATTATCTGATTATTGAAGTTGATGCCTCTGATCTATACTGGGGATGTGTCTTAAAAGCACGAAAATCTTCCACGAATATAGAGGAAATCAGTAGGTATTGGGGAGGAACCTTCAAAGGTTCAGAAGTAAATTGGCCCATCCATGAAAAAGAAGTATTCTCAGTAATACAAGCTATTAAGGCCAATGAATTATTTGTTGCTTCAGAAAAATCATTTTTAGTCCGAACAGATTCTTCATATGTCAAACAGTTTCGAACTTTAAAACTCAAAAATATCGGACAAGCAAAATTGGTTAGGTGGCAACAAAGACTTGCATACTATAATTTTGATATCGAATTAATTCGAAGTTATCAAAATGTTAGTGCTGATTCTCTTACTCGAGAAATTGCAGGATTTTGCAAACGAGTAAAAGATGTCATCTATCTTCTGCAATAAATGTCGAAGACTGGGGCACTCTGCAAGACATTGCCCTCAAAAGAAATTAAAGATAGAAGATTCCAGAAAAGCAGAAACAGGTCCTTCAAAGAAACCTAAGCCTAAATGCTGGATTTGTAAAGAATTAGGACATTATGCAAGTCAATGTCCAGAAAAATTCTTAAAAAAGAAAGAGAAGATTTTAAATCCAAAATCTTCAACAAGAACGGGTAGCTCTGAACGACCCTATAATGTGCCATCAAACAGTTCAGAATTCGATGAAATCCAGAGTATCCACTCAGAAAGGGTTTCACCAAGAAAAGAGATACAGGATGAAGTCCATCCAGGAAGTACCTCTAAAGTGGATATAGTATTACCACACTTGGTATATACTGGCAATCCTACCATAGAGAGAAACGATACAGGCTATGTAATTCAAAGTCCATACAAAGCAGACTGTATCAGCATTATTTCTCAGACTCTAAGTAACCAAGTCAAGGAGTTAATGGAGTTAACCTTGACAGGAGTGGTTAAAGGATTTTACCAAGCAGATAAGGCAGCACTACAACAGGCATTCGTAGCTGTCCTTGGTCTTGGTGATAAACTCGAGAGACTAGAAAGGGAAAATTATGAGTTAAAACTTTTAACTCAACGACAATTTTCTCAAGTCTTGAACTTGACAAAGGAACTAGAGAGCCATCATACGAAACATTCAATGGTTCAGGAGCTAGTTCAGGAAAAGATCAAAGAGGTGACTTCTGAAACCCTCTTGACGATGGAACAGGTAGTTATCGAATCTTTTTCTCCATGGCAACAATGTACCTACAATGTTGGAGGAATTCCTAAGGTTCGAATAACCGGAGACTTGTTCAATTCTTCTAATTGGGAAGAACTTTTCAAAATGGGATATGTGGATTATATTTGCATTGATCGCAGCAACCAGGAACAACTAGCCAAAGTACCAGAAACTATTCGATACTTGTTATTATTACTTGGCTATGGAAACAGAAAGGTTACTGGATTAGGCATCTCATCACCATTTTGAAAAGCATCAAAGACAGACCCTGAATGTCGCAGTTTTCAAATATAGGCACTGTCACCAGGAGAGGAGCTTCAACCAAGTTTTGACTCTTCATCAAAATGGAAATCTGAAGATTGGGAAAAAATCAAAATGAGTCCAAAAATTATAAATATTGTATAACAACATAAAAAATATTTTTATCATTTTATCTATCTCTAAAATAATATTAAATTATTTTTGACAAAAGTTAGTTTATTATAATTTTTATCAAATCGAAAATCATTCTATATAAAATTAAAACTTATAAGTTGAAAAGTATGAATCCTCAATATTTGAGTATAAGTATACAAAAATCTCAATTATTAAAGCAGAGAATGTCTCTTAAATAAAGAGAAAACTAAATTCATCAAATCTCAATCACATGCTAAGATCATCATCCAATAACTAAAACTTTTTCAATCTGAACTCACTAAGCTAATCTCTTTGAGTGCTAACAAAAAACTCATTCTATTCCCTCACAAACAAATCTATTACTACCTATGTAGTTTCTCCATTTTGTCCACTTTTTCCTCTTATTTTCATAAGATTTGACATTTTAGCTAATTAATAATGTTATTTATCCTTGTCATTATATACATTTTTCAATCATTAGAGCTATTTAATTAGGTGGAAAGGAATTCAACTATGAATGGTGTCAATATTAAAATAGATAAAAGATAATTATTAACAATATAAATAATGATAATAGAAATTAGAACTCTTATGATATTTACATGTAACATTATGTATTGGGGAATAAAATCTCCCTAGAACACATTATTCTATATATTTTTATATAAAAATGTTACTGATTTTATTTTTATTTATGAATTTCTATCACATTATACTCATTATAAAACTTTCTTTTTATAATAATCATGACTTCTATCACATTTATACTATTAACTCTCTTTTTTTCTATTTTTTTCCTCTTCTCTTCACTCTTTTTTTATCACCAAATGAGCCTTTGCTCCACTTGGAAATGGAGAAAATGGGTGGAAATTAAAGTTTTTTTATTGCTTTTAATATGATTTGATATATTAACTACTAATAATCTTATATTTTCTTATTATTATCTATATTTATAATCATTATTTACATAAAAAGTGTACCTATTTTATATTTATTCAATTTATTTCTAATCATTAATCTTTGCTATATCACTTTATTCTTTATTCTTTTTTTGAATTTTCTATTTTCTCATAAGAGGAAATGAATGCCTTTCAAACGTAAAAGCGTATACCTAGTGGTGCAAAAAGTCTATAAATACATTTGATGCGAAAACATGGAGGGGCAGTTTGCAATTTAGGCACACCGTGGGGCATTGCTGTAATTTCTGCTCCTCATACGAGATCGCGTGGGGCTATTATACGCACTCGGTACGTCGGTTTACCACAGATAAATGATATTTAATTGACACGCGATCCACGGAAATAAAGTTTTACTCTGGTCGTATTACCTGAAATTCTGCTGCTAATACTCAATCAAATGATGCGAGTAAGTATACAAACAAAATGAAGTTTGAAACCTCTTGATATCGGAAATTGACCCAAATGGAGGTAGATAAACGCTATGAACGGATTGGATTTACAGTTGATAATTTCGCCTACCCCAAATTGCTGCAATCCACTTGGAGCAGTGCAGCTTCGGATGGACAAATTCCATATGAACGAACTCGAATTCTGACGGCGTTTTTAATGCTTTTTATCGCATGATTGTCTGTGCAAGGGCACGCGAGATACCAACTGCTGCTCCGTAGTAATGAACAACAGAATGTCTGTTTATGACATCTTTCAACGGCTGAAAATAAGTGTTACGGTAGATGGTAGCACGCGGACCATCGGATCTGGATTTTTTATTTATTATTTATTGGGAAAGTGACCATCGACCGTAGATGCGTTATATGAACGGTCCGGATCATCATAAGAAGGGTCCTGCGGCTGCCAAAAAATTCAAAAAGGCAGGAGCGGATCTTCTGTGGACCCATATACCTTTTGAACTCATCCCAACCCACCGTATGTGTTTTAAATATGGTTCGGTGTCTTGTACGGAAAATCATTTAAGTAGACTAATTTAAATAAAAACTACTGAATTTTAACATTTATGGTAAAAAAATTATAATATAGCCTACTTTAAGATATATATATATATTCATATAATATTATCTATTTATCAATTTAAAGTATATAATATGCTCGATGCATCTCACCATTTAAAATCTTTTAAATATAATATATTCTGTTTGTATTAAAAATTATTCAAAAAGATAATCAAATGTGTCGCAATAAAAAGGCATAATATAAATCCAAATATTTAACGTTAATATCATAATATAACACACTTCACTTTGCATAAAAATATTATTATTCAACTAATATATACGCGCAAGCACTCTCTCCGACACCAAATTCACGCGTCAATAATGAGCTGCGTGCCGGAATGAGGGGCCTACATTTTTAGTTTAATATTATTATATATAATGTTTTAAATAATAATTTTAATTATTTAATATAAAAATATAAAAATTAGATATCAATGTGAGCCACTTTAGGCAATAAAAACTACTTCTATATATTTATTTAATTAAAATCTACACATAATTATTCACATTATGTACGGTGACGAAGCCATCACCTTTCGGCTGTGGAGGCAAATTTTCTATTTTAAAGTTCTAATTTGAAATGTTAAATATTTATTTTTAATAATTTAATCATTTTCCTTCTATGTTTTACTTTATTATAACATAATTTTCAAAAATATTCTCCACTAGATAAATTTTAACAAAAAAATTTATTTATAAATTTCATATTTTCTCTAAATTATTATTTAAGGGGGTGGGGTTGTTATGAAAAGTTCCAAAATTATGTCTTTCTTAAAATATTTTTTCAAAATTTGATGGGCCAATTGCCTTATATATTATATAAATAATATTTTATATGTCATTTATAGTCTGCAGCTGTTGAAATAAATACATCTAGCAAATATGCTTTTACGTACTGTTGCTCATCCGATTTGAATGATTTTCATTATAAAGATAAATAAATCATATTTAAAATATTATTTTTATAATGCGGAGCCCTCACATTGGTGAATTTGGTTCCCACCGAAGAAATCGCATCTGGTCCGTCCACTAGTTCTGCCGCATCGTGTGCAGATAATCCCGGCAAAATCCAAGAAAGGGAGGGAGAATTTATCAATATTTCCTCCCCCGAGGTCCACTGTGGCGTAAGCATCGGATCTCAGCCGTTCATTCCCAACTGGCTTTTCGAATTCGTGCAGTTAAAAGCGATCTATGGGGCCTTTTCGGTTGCCGTCCAGATTGACTGTTCGGGTGCAAACCTTAAACTTAACCTTATTTTTTAAGCATCAACCCTAATCTTATTGTTCGGGTTCAGTTCAAGTTGGGTTCAGGTAATCTTGGTTCAATTTAAGTTCTAGGTTATACTTAGAGTTGAACTTCATGTTATATATTATTTTTAATTTAAATTTTTTTTTATAATTTATATTTTATTAATAAAGCTTCAAATCATCAAAATGTAATTAATTAACTTAGTATGTAATTAAAAAATGATATCAAATTATCTCAAAAAAATATATGATATAAAATAGAAAAATTAAATGTCACATTGTCAATTGATAATTTTATAAATATTCCAGAAACATAACAAATTTTTATAAAAAATTAAATTTAAAAAATAATTTTTACATAAATAATATTTAAGAGTATTGGTCATGGACATAAAGAAATGCAATAACTTTTCAAAAAACTATGTCCACACATAAGCTTTATTTGGAAAAAAAAACTTATAATAAGGGATATATATATATATATAATAAATTTCGGTTAGGTTCAAGTTTTGGGGGATTAGATTTTGTTAAACCCTAACTCTAACCTTATTTAAATTTTGGTAAGGTTAAATCCAGTTGAAAAAGTTAAATTTTCAAAAAGCTAACCTTAATACAATTTGGTTAAACTCAACCCAAGTTACACCTCTAATTAATTTAACTATTTGGAATTTGGATGCAAGTGAAATTTTTACATGGAAAAAAGAATTCCATCTCAAGTAGCGTAATGGAGGTTTACGTGCAACTAATTGCTCCAGGACTTTGTACGGGAAATGAAAAAAGTAATAAAAAAAAATAGTGCAAATCATGAACAAAAGTGAAAGTTTTTAATATGGGAGGAAACAGGAAGTAATGCCATATTATAACTACTTATCTATCATTTTTCTCTAATATGATATTATAGCTACTTCTAATGATTTTAATTTTTTTTATTATCATTATTTATATTTCCCAATCATTATTCTTTATTTTTAATAAAAATGCATATTTATTTACATGCGTCCTATATTTAAAATACACTTTTTTTACACTCTTCATCAAATGCCAATGTCTAAACAACCCCATATTATTGTTTCCCGGCAAGATATACCTACTAAGTACCAACAATATTAATTTCTCACTGTTATTTATATAGCATTAGTGTCACGATAATCGTAATTACATAAATATCATGTCTTATATTTCCTACTCTAAACTTCGGAAAGGCCACCAGTGCGGATTCCATCTGCTCATTGAGAAGGCGTATCTTAACCGTTAATTATCCTCGAGCGCATGTGAATTTTACGCAATCCAATCCATGTGGGAATGTCTCTTTGTTGGGGATTGTAACGTGTATATGAAGATAACATCGCTGCTGTCTGTCTGTCTTCTGCTACTTCCGCTCTCTCTCTCTCTCTCTCTCTCTCTCTCTCTCTCTCTCTCTCTCTAGCTCGCTCGCTTGCTCTCTCGCTGTTTTCTTTGGAGTATCTGTGTCCGCCTTCTACTGCTTACCATCTCCCTCATCTGAATAACATGGATTTTTTGCTGGTAATTCTTGCGCTTTTGACGATGCTTGTGGTTTTATCACTGGTTCCGTTCCTGCTTTGGCGATTCTGGTACAGACCGAGGCTCGCAATCGTCTTCCCCAGCACAACAGAAGAAGAAGAAGAGCGTGACTTCAAACTCTCTCAGAAAGACGCAGAGGATATTACATGGTCAGGGTCAGCAGCCAGAGAATACAACTTAGAATCAGCAGCTTTCGATTGCCCTGTTTGCTTGGAGGGATTTCGGGAGGGTGATCTTTGTCGACGCCTCCGATGCGGCCATATCTTCCATCCCGATTGCATCGATGCTTGGTTGAAGAAAGGAAGCAACTCATGCCCCTTGTGCAGAATTCGTTTCTTGCCCCGAGACTGCAATCGTAGCCAACAACTGTCTCATGCTTTTAGTCAAGATTGAGGCTTGGTCTTCTTACTGTCTCTCTTTTCTTATCTGGGCGACAACAAATCCTTCAGATGCTATGCTATTTCTCTACCCACAGTCATCATAAGCAAGCATGCATGAAGTGTCATTGTCGATTTCTTTATTCACAATCATTTTTTAATGCATGTACAAAGCTTTATAATGGGCTATTTTATTTTTTACTCTGAACATGGAAATACTATTTTGTGTGTGTGTCAAAAAATAAATATATATAGGGAGTTGAGCCTAATTTCATGTTGTTAAAGCCTATAGGATTATTGCATAAATTATGTTCCAGCTAATTCTCTCAATTGAGACTTAAAGGTCGAGATAAGAGAGAATGAGGGTGAGATTTTCTCCATCTTCATTGGTCCAGATCCTAGAGTTCTCACAATTAGAGAGAGAGGGTTATAAGAGTCTGATTGCAGATGATATATAAAACATTCTTAATATATCTTTGTAACTTATATTTTATAATGGATCATTATTTCTATCCCAAGATTTTTCACTTCTATGTAAAGAATTTTTCATATAAATCCCATGCCTTTCTCTGTGTTATTGATTATACATATGGTCAATATTTGATCATGACCCATGCAACAAATGCAACGAGCTTCCGTTCATAATTTGAATGATTACCGGCTCTAATTTGACGTTAAAAATGGATTTGTGCCCTGAATTGTGAATTATCATGGTTTTTTGATATTGATAAAATTGCGGCCAATATAATTCAGACTGAAAATAAGTAGAAAGATAATGCTAGAAAGCAAATAGAAAGACAAAATAAACCTCATTGATATGCCTATAAAGAGTAAAGTTTAAAGTTATGTTGCATTAAATACAATTTGGAAAATTAGCCATACAAATCAGGGAGGGAGCAATTGGGTGTGAACTACGATTCCATTCCTCCATGTGAAGGGTTCCCATTAGTTATATTTTAGATAAATTTTAACAAAAGAAAGTTATTTTAAATATACTTTATTTCTTTATAATGATAATCATCTAAATTAGATATGCTAGCTTCAACAAAAGAAACTAAGATAAAAGATATTTGATTTGATTAAACTATTTTGAGGCTAGAAACAAATATCATATTATGTATATAATTTAAATCGTTAAATATATTTTGACTAAAAAATATATAAAAAGATTTTACACTACTAAAAGTGGTTTATATCCAGTTTTTGTGGTAAATGTATAATTTTTCTAATTTTTACTTATTTTTGTCTTTCTTAATATGTGATTTTTATGATTTTTAGTATTAAAAAATGAATATATAGTGAGCCTAATCTAAAAGACAATATAAGCCTACTTTCTCATAATAGATTACACAAACGGCTACCTATAAACTGCATATTTGGACTTTTATCATGTTAGTCCCTTAGTTAGGCTTAACGTAAGAGATGAGGGGTTAATTAGGTTTATAAACTTTTTTAACTTAAACCTTTGTTGGTCTAAATCTCTCTTTTCAAATCGTTTGCAATGGAACAATAAGAATCAAGCAAATTAATCAATGGCAAAAAGTAAGTGCAATATATAGTGCTTCAAAGTAACTTCTTTATTTTATTCTTCTAAATACACACCCTTATGTCTTGGGTTCCACTAGGTCAGTTACAAATACAAACTAATGTCAAAGCATTTTTCTGAATTTTAACTCTATAAGGCATAAATATACTTTGACAAGGTGATTATAAGTCACAACTCCAACAATCTAATCTTATTCTTTTGAGACATGGTCTGCAGTACCAATCCAAGGCAATAAACCAAAGTTAAATGAAAATGAAATGAGTTACACTTTTGTTGTCTCTCTTTAAGGTGTCGAAGGAAGCTTTAAGAAAAGCATGCTTTAATAAGATTAAGTCTTCGCTTTTTGTTGGTGAAAGCCTTGATTTTTCAGAGTTTATAAAGGTTGAAAGCTTGGAAGCTTGAATTGCGAGAGGATTTTAAAGTAATGGCTCAATGAATATTTGCAATAGCTTTCTCAACATTCCTTCATTAGTCTTTCATAGTTTT
>JAYJMB010006935.1:0-10630 GCA_036873735.1 Pouteria campechiana
TTGACACCTTTTTGCGCTCAACCACTCCAATTGACTCCTAAATCAAAATATGAGAATAATGAGTATATTTAGGAATCTAATAGGTGCAAAAGATGAAGTATTAGGAGAATAAAATATGACATTTTGCATTCTCATCATCTATTTGGAGCACTTTCAGCTATTTTATGAGTTTCAACTTGTCTTCTTGTGAGATGTTTATCATGATCTCAAAATGCAAAGACATTGGTGGCGGAATTATTGGAAATGGGATCGCCTGTGCAGGTACAACCTATGATGAGGGTCCTTGTAATGTGGACCCTTATCTTTTGGTGACAATGACAATGGGCACCCTGTTCATTTCCCTTTTATTTTTACTACAACTTCTTCACTTGGGGTATTCCGATCCTATTTTACTACACCTATACTTTTCATTAATTCCTTTCCAAATTTACAAATATTTAATAGTAATTCTACCAAAATTCGACAAAGTCTCCCCTAAAAATATCAATATCAACATCTGATATACATTTATTTATTAAATACATTTCTAAACATCATTGTTTAAAATTTTGAATCATACATAAAACTGTAGTTTCAACAATTATCACTAAAATCATAAATAACTCACCATTCTGTCATAATTAAATCCACTAGTTCGACTTACTCACAGCCCAGAATCTGTATCACTCCATGATGGTAATACATTATATATCATCTACTAAGACATGCCAATCTATTTCTTTAATACATCAATTCAAATCCTTTAGTTACAATTACACAAATTCAATATAGACATTTCTAATATACAATTATACAAAGGGATTCTAATCCCATTATTCAAACATACCATCCAAAGATCTTCACTTTTTCTAATAATTCCTTTGCCTGACTTTTCAGTTAAAAATTTAAATAAGAAGGCATGTGTCCGAGCAACTTAGTAAGTAGGCACAAATAATAGAAAATAAGAATCAATAATCAAGAATACATCGGTTCACATCCAAAACATATATAATCATTTCCACTTCTAAAACATAACACATAATTCTTTCTATTTCATTCAATAATTCTTAATATTTAACATTCATAATCTTATTGACCATTGTATAATATAAAAAATCAATTTCTAAATAGAATTAGAGGATACACTCTATCCTCAATAATCATAGAACCATATCCCAAGCAAATCCCTAAGTATTTCAATCCAAAGGATATGTGTTATTGCTAACATCTAAGTAATCACAACCAAATAACCACTAATCTTAAACAAATATGGGATATCTACTATCGCTAACCAAAACACACAAGCCTAGATTCAAATCAATGGGATATTCACTATCCCCAACCAATCATATATTCAAACAAAACAAAGAGGCACCTACTTACCTCAGGCCTTTAGCTTTGAATCGTATCTCTGGAGCTCTATGCCTTTTCATCCTTCTTAGATAATTTTGTATAGGGCATTAATCTAAATCATTTATCCACTTCGTTAATATTTCTTTCATAGCCAATCTTAGGCTACAATTTAGTCATATATACCATTCCCTCTTGGAAGTGATTTTTATTAAACATGTGATAAACACTACTTAATTTAGGATTTCTCAATAGGGCATTGCCAAAATCTTCATTTCTTACAACATTCATTCTACATATGCATAATTATTATTTAAACATCTTTAAAACAACATGATTGCACTTTTAATTCAATCAATTTATGGCTCATATAGCCCACATACAGAAATCCTATTTAACTCTTACTTAGGGCATAACCCAAAATTCAATTTCACAGGTCTAAATCAATCCTTACAAGTTTTAAAACATGGTAATCGTGCCATTAATCAGTTGCTTCATGTTTAATTTAACAAAAATCATGAAACGCCCAAATTTCACTATGCATAGAACCCTAATTTGCAAAAATCACAAATTTCATATCATAAATCACAATAATCATTATATTATATCATTCCTCCATGAATTTATAATCATATTCATCAATCTAAGCCTCAAAATTCACTATATGCAAGTTAGGTGCCAAACCCTAAAATTCTAAAATAGGAAATTTGGTTGGGAGATTTGACTTACCTTTGCTTACAACTGTAGTCGTCCTCTTCAAATAAAGATCCAAGCTCCAAAATTCATGTAGCTCTATCCATTTTTTGGAAACTGGATGTTTCTTTCATTGCCCACCATTCAAACATCAAAACCTAAGCTAGAAGGGATGCTTGAGTGATTAGCCATCTAAATCTCCATGTTTCCTATCAAAATTACTACATTTTAGGCATGAATAGGGTTAGGGTAAGGCTATGGCATTGAAGAGGGAAACCAAAATGGATTGGAATGAAAACAGAATGGGTTTGACCCTTAAAAAGTTAGATTTTTCCTCTACTCTGGTGCACTATCAAACTAATGTTGCGACATTGAAAACTTGTGCCATGACATCAAGTTGCTGATTGCCCAAAATTTTGCCTTATGCTGAAGTGATGCCACGACATCAAATTTGGATATTGCAGCATCAAGTCCAATGCTGAAGCATCCACTTCACTGGATGCCCTAATTTTTTCCTTCTAAAACAGTGTCGCAACACTAGATTCTTGTGCTGTAGCAACAACTTGTTCTCCAACATTTTATGGATTTTTCTCCACTTTAAACCTAAATTTTTCTCATGTATTTGCTCCATCATTAATAATGACATATTAACATAATGAATTCATAAAATTACATAAAAATCTACCCTCAAGTATTAAAAATCACACCCAATTGGTCATCCTCCCATCTATAACTTAGCTCATTCCAAATTTTCTCATAACCTCACTTAATTCGTATCAAATTTCAATTACAATTCATATATTTATCCTTCAAATCATTGCACAATGTCTAAATACATATTTTGACAAATTTTTTCTCATTTTCAACACCCTAGGTGTTATAGAAGAATGCTTTTGAAATTGTGAATGGTCATACATCGGCCGTTATGCATCTCATTATGCCATCCTGGTAGAACTTAAAGTATTGATGTACTGTGGATGTCACAACTTGGTATTGATGCAACCATGGCCTATCAAGCAATAAGTTGTAGGATGTTAGTGCATTGATAACATGACATTGAACCTTTATAAGTAACTCTTGAATGTCAAGACTCAAGGTGATGGTCTCCACAGTCCTTTGACTCTATTGGTTAAAGCTTTGGATCACTAGAGTGGTGCTTTTGAGCATAGATGGGCACATCCCAATTCGCTTTAACACTTTGAGTGGAAGAATATTTACCATAGATCCTAGATCCAGCATAATGCACTTAATTCTTTCCCCTGTTAGATCACCACTTATGAACAATGGACGATTATGCTCTGTACTTCCAAGTAAGAAGTCATCATCTGTAAAGGTGATCATCTAGTTACATTTGATCATGTTAGCGACCTCTTCTAGGTACAAGTTTTTGATGAACTCATCTATCAGCGTATTTATAAGCACATGACGAGACTCCTTAGAGAGTTCTAGTGCATCATATATACTCAAGCTTAATGGGATTCTATGCAAGTGAGCAACAATATCATATTCTAGCTTATTTGAGAGCTCAGGAGCTTCCCTTTCTTCAACGAGGGGATAAAGAACTCCAGGAACTAGTTATTATTGCAATGGTCCCTTCCCTTTGACTTGGGACATATTTTTTCTAGATCTTAACACGACTATTGTTTCAAGTGTTTCGGAAGCTTCTTATGGATCATTCTCTTCATCCGGCATGACACCTGTCATATTACTTGATACCTCCATAGACTCTAATGGTTCTTGGATCCATAGCTTAAGCAATATGGGGAATGACTTAAGAACTTCTTTTCGTAATGAAAAAGCCTGTCCCAATTTGACTATGCATTCCCATACTATGCGCCCCTCTTCTTGCAATATGGGGCAATAAAGGCGAACATTGCACCATCTCAAGATAAAATCATAAAGATATTCCCCTTTGAGAGGATTAATTACTCTCACTTATCCTTTAGAGAACTAAGAAGTGTAGTCATGAAATCTATGTATGAATGCTTCAGCCAACACTTCCCAAGATCTAAATGACTCGGTTGGTAATATCACAACCCACTTCAAGGCATGGGTATTATTAGCTAGTGAAAATGCAAAACTCCTGAATGCGTATGTCTCATTTTGGGACATCATTTGTACCAAAGCTTGATATTGGAATAAGTGTCTGATCGCAACTTTGTAACCTTCCTTGAACATTTTCATCATAGGCCACCCTAAGTAACAGACTTGTTTCATCTTTGGGATTACCATTAGAATAGGGGCCTTCATATAAGCAGGTATTTGAGGATTCTTTCTATGTGTGATTCGATGAACACCTATTCCTTTGGAGGATCGTTTATTACCTTCATTTTCTTCTTTTTAACTTGATTGAATGCCTCTATAAAGTTAAATGGCATTCCAAACATAATTGAACTTCTTCTACCTCTGGGTGATCGAGTGATTGTGGATCACTCCAAGCAACGTCCCTCTATTTATGTATATAATTGGTTATCCTTTCACTAAAATACTAGTCCTAGTTAATGAGAAACTTCTAAGGGTTCAAGTTATAATTCCTTGCATGTATACAAATGTATAGCAATATGGTGTGCAAATGCAAGGGTTGATCCCACAGAGAATGGAAAACCAACTTAATTAATCTTAGTTACTAAGTATACAACTAAACAAACTTAGAATAAGGTTTAGTAAAATTTTTAGAAACTTAATAGACTAAAAGTAAATAAATAGCTAAGGATAGTGTAAACAGATTAATAAGATGAAAAAGTCTAGGGATCCAATTTCACCACAAGATGATAACTCTTTGCCAATGGAATGTTGGATTTAATGTCTCACTTGGGTTCGTTCTTTCAAAAGTAAGATTCTTATCATTAGGTTTGCGGGTTTAAATGAAGTGCTTTCACTCGTTCCAATTACCTATGGTATGTAGTATAATTGAAGTGATAACCTATTAAGTTCAAAAACATAAGGACTAAAATAGAATGGTTTAGCATATGATGTGTATCTTAACCATCTATCGTTGTCATTCAAGGGAGCTCATGGTTTAGCACATGATGCATACCTTAACCACATTTTGATAAATAATCTAATACATAGTATTGGTGATCAAGCAATAAAATAAATTAAATCATTACAAACAATATCATGAATGAAACATGATCAACTAACATTAATAATATCCAACAATCCATAACAATGAGTATAAAAAAGGGCTACATCTTCACCCTAGAAAGGGACATTTGGTTCATAAGAGAAAATAAAAGAACTTCCTGAGACAGGATGATAATAATGAAGAATATCTTCCCTCTTTCTTCTTTCTTACTTACAATCCCTTCTTCTCTATGAGAAATTGCTTGAAAAATGGCTCTAAACCCCAGAGGAAAACTCTAAAAAATAAAAGTGGAAAGAACCCTTGAAAAATCCTAAGTTTTTGCTTAAAAAGCCAAAAAATATGCAATTGTAGAAAAGTTTGCAAAACGGGTTTGCCTCAAGCGCCAGTGATGCTAGGTGGGGGCCAATAGCGCCGGCTATCTGCCTTAGTTCACGTTGCTTTTTTGCTCCATCTTTGTATCTGCTTCCTTTACAATCTTGAGCTTTTTTTTTTCCATTCTTTTTCTCTTCTTTTTCCATCTTCAAGTCACCTGTAAAATCCAACAAATAAGCATTAAATTCATCTAAAAGAGACAAGGACTTACAAATAAATAAGCTTAAACATGTATAATATATGTATATGAAATTCACTCATCAAATACCCCCAAACTTACTTATTTGCTCATCCTTGAGCAAACGAGAAATTTAAACTCATGAATCAGTTAAGATAATTTCTCTAAATTAATTAGTAACATGCTAGATAAATTACACATGTACATATAATTTAGAAATCATTCAAGACACTTACCAAGTAATTTCATGAAACTCATGCTTCATCAATCCTTTCATGAAGTGAAAATGTGTGTGTGTATAATGTCAATTTTATGCTACATGCATACTTTTCAATTGACAATGTGCAAACTAGTGATTCTAATGATCTTCACAAAACACTCTATAGGCTTGCTTTTCATAATCCCTCTCTACCAATGTAGATGACTCTGTTCACTTAGATCAATAGGTCTTTGTTAAGCTTGTAATGGGACCTTGAGTTTGGTTAATAAAGAAATGAAATAAGGAGTCACAAGGTAAGAGATTATAACTGAATTGCATATGAATGTTCACTCTTTTAAAACTTTTATTTTTATTATTATGGGCTTTATTACTATCACACTTCCAAACTTATTTTTTGTCAAGTTCATTGGGCTGTGATCGCCCCTATTATGGTCTATATTACTACCACAATCCCAAACTTATTTTCTATTGGGTTCATGGAGATGTGGTTTCCCTAATTTAAAAGATGATTCCTTACTAATTCTTTCTTTTGTCCTTTTTCTTCTTCTTTTAGCATTCTTTTTTTCAATTCCCTCCAAACTTAATTTCTTTTGCTTCACTCATACCTCTCTAACAACCATATGTATAGAATATGTCGCTTATAGGTGAAACATGGTTTTTCAGGCTAAAAAGGGTTTGATGATGAGGTTAAAGAAAAAAATTCGAATGGTGGTTTTTTGCATGCTTTGCATATGCCATTCTCTCATAAGGCTCAATGGGAACATTCGTGACATGAATGTACTAGGTTAGCTTGAAATGCTCAAACTGATCAAAAAATTGCCTAAATCACTTCCAAGTAAACATGTAATCTCAAATTTCATCTTAAGGGATAATCAAACAAGTTCTAAAATGCTTATGTTAATAAAAATAAGTCACTGAATTCACAACTCTATCAACTCATCAACATATACTTTGCATGATCATAATATAATGTGCTAAATGAAATTTTCATCAATTATGAAAATGAAGGACTTATCATAAGAATCATTAAATCACAAGATAGCATTTTCTTCTAAATCATATGTAATGGTAATCATAAACTCACCATAAGTTACTGATCATCAAGAGAGAATCTATCCTATTCAGTTTTAGTATGTTCACATATTGCTCTTGGATTTTTTTTAGCTAAGTCAACATAAAAATTTAAACATAACACATAAGCAACTCCAACTAGCTAACCCAACTAAACACAAAACACATAAACTAAATACACTACAACAATCCCCAACTTAGACAAACACATCCTTAAATACAAATAAAATGCTAAACACCCCTAAATTAAACACAACATTGTCCTCAATGTGTAATAAAGCATTGGAAAGTGAGGACTTCCCTAAAATGGATCACTCGTTAGAGCTGTCATCTTGTGCCCAACTTGAATCTTCATCTGGCATATCAGGAAGTGTAGCGGAGGTGGGAAGCGCATGAGGCTATCACTAGGTGATATGTTGCAACTCCAGAGCATGGCGGTAAGGGCATTATTATGATCCACCATATACTTGTACATCTTCCTTTGTTCCCACATCATTTGCCTTGTATAACTTTGAACACCCACAAGATGAGTCTGGAGATCGACAAGTGAAAGTTCATTAGAAGAAGAACCTCTTGTGGGCATCTGCTGCAAAAAGCTAGGTGTTGAAGATGAAGGACTTGCCCTTGCATTTCTACGTGCTGTCTTCTCAAATCAATCTATCACTACATCATTGATGACTGATAGAGGTTGTTGAAGTCCCTCTTGAGCAGAGGTAGGAACTCCAGCCATGAGACATAACTGACAGATGAGTAAAGGGTGTCCAGTTCATCAGTGAGCGTCCTAGTGATGAAAGAGATAATAAAGCGCTCAATCACTTAGCCCACATCAATAGACAATCCTATTTGAATGACATAGTCTAGCACAACTCGCTCCCTTATAACACTACATACAGGGTTAGAAGGCAATATTTTCACTGAAATGAAGTAATGCCATGCCTTGCTTGTTGCTTCCAACTGCCATCTAGGAAAATTGATGACCCTATCATGCACAGTCTTCCACTTACTGCCAGAATGAGCAAGGTAAGAAATAATAGCTTCATAATCTAGTCCTTATGCCAACCAAGTAGAGTATTCATCTTCTTCAATATCTTCCAACTCATAAGCTTGATTAATTATAGCTCTATCAAAAGAAACCATCTGACCATGTACTAACACTTTTAGCACCATAGAATCTACTTTGAATTGCACTTTGGCATTAGCATAAGAACCAATGGCACCACTGCCACCTCTGGCTGAGCTGTGAAGGACATCCAATGCCAAGCTTGAATAAGGTCAGCTATACTAGTGTAGGTTGTGTCCAAGCCTCTCTCCCTTTTGCTGTCGCGATTAATCATGAAATTGTTGAAAATTTCTTTCACTTGTTCATTAAAGAATGTGTGTACAGGTGGTGCATTAGGATCTCTTATTGTTCTCTTCCTAGAGGGACCAGCATACACAGACTTTCTTGGAGGCATGTTGATAATACAAGAAAGAATATAGTAGCACAATACTTGAGAAATCCCAATGAATCAAATCTACCAAACTTCTTCAAAGCCAAACTACACAACTCCACTCAACTATGAAAGAATCACAAGCAACAATAAGAAAATGTACTTAAACCACAATAACCAAGTCACTTTTTCCACCAAGGCATTTCATCAAACACATAACATGCACATAGAATTTTCATAACAAATGCCCGTATATCATCTCAAATTCAATCCCAACATACACCCATTCCTATCACATGTAATCTTTCAACATATGGCCAACCAAAAATTACACCCAATCTAGCATAATCAATTCACCAAACACTTGATATGCACAACTTCAACCAAGCTCCATACACAAAACCCAATTCTAAATCCTCCCAAACTACCACAAATCCAAAGTACTTCACCAAGAAAGCCAATAGAATGAAGATTCAGATGATCCAAGTAACTTACTTGTGATTCCAAGATATGTGCATGAAGTTATCAATCCACATTGAAAATTTCTTGAGGAAGATGATGAGTAGTGGAGTGGGAGAGTTAAATCTAAGGATGGAATGGAAAAGGGAAGATTTTAGGTGTGAATCTTTAAGCTTTGGAGTGTAGGAATGGTTTTAGGGTTTTGGGGTTAAGTTTTTGGGGGAGAAAGAGAGAGAGAGAGAGAGAGAGAGATGAGAGCTTGAGGGAAAGGGTAGAGGGAAAGGGGTGTGTGCATGTGGGCTTCAAGAGGAGGGGAGTTTATGAGGTGACACCATCTCTTGCAATTTTTCTTTTATGTTGAATGGTCTTGGCGCTGATGGTGGCCACAAGCTGCCTATCTTATGGATTTGCTACCTCGAAAACTGTCTTTTCCAGTTTGTTTCATCACTGTAAATTTGATCTCCATGCTTGAACTCTTTCTTTATGCATTTACCCTATCAACATGAAAAAATAATATATCAAGTATAGCAACTATGAAAATATAAATGTAATCTAACAACTTAATAATCAAAACAAACTTAATTAAACTAATGCCCTAGCCTACTTTAATGATGCAAAAACATCACTACTTCTAGAAAATTAAAAAGACTAAAAAACAACAGCTTGGGTTGCCTCCTAAGAAGCGCTTTATTTAACATCTAGGCAAGACTAACTCCCTTTTTTCTACAAATTTTCAACACTTTTTTCTGTTGCAATTTCTTTGGCTTACTTCAGTTGGCTAGGCAACTTTCCAAGCCTATGAACTTATACTGATTCTACAATTTGTCCTAACTGAGTTTCCATCTTTTTTATGGATGCCTCCATGTTATAGAACCTAGAATCAATGTTTTGGAATTTGGTTGAATGATTCTGGAGCTCGATTTATATTGCTTGCATGAAACTTTGCAGTATTTCTTAAAGCATAGGCTTCTTCAGTTGAGGTTGAAATGAGGTTCCAATTTGATTTTGATTTCTTTCATTATTCCAAGAGAAGTTAGGATGATTCCTTCAACTAGGATTGTAGGTATTTGAGTATGGATCATTCCGTGGCCTCTGGTTGTAAAAGTTCATTGCATTGGCCTACTTAGTATCGTCTGCAAAATATTCATTTGAAGGGCAAACATTAGGTGAATGTCCTGAACTATCACAAAGAGAAGAAACCTCTGCAGGAGAAGGTTGTGGTTGCTTCAATTTCACCATCATCGAGCATATTACCTTTATCTGCTTATTCATCTCTAACATCTGCATTGATAGATTAGAATTAGTATTTATTTCATAAAGTCCCCTAGATCTACCTCTTACACTCTTCTTTTGGAAATTTGCTCCCAACATCTCATAAAGTTCATAAGTTTCTTCTGGGGTCTTCTCTCCCATGGCTCCACTTGTAGCATTATCAATCATGGCTTGGCATGGTTGTGTTAGCTCATCATAAAAAAATTGGTTAAGAACTCAAGTGGATATCTATGATGAGGGCATTGAACCAAAATTGCTTTAAACCTTTCCTATGCTTCATGGAAAACTTCATCAATGGATCCTATGAAGCTAACCCATGGAAAGATGGAACATGTTAAAGTGAATATGTTTCACGTCATAATTTCTAGCATCCTCATCTAACACAATGTATGAATGTGAAATCCCTATAGTAGGGAGTGCAAACTCTTTCATTAATTGTTGAGCATGTTGATGAGAATGCAAAATGTCATATTTTATTCTCCTAATACTTCATCTTTTGCACCTATTTGATTCCTAAA
>JAYJMB010006936.1:0-10629 GCA_036873735.1 Pouteria campechiana
CTTACTCACACTACTACAGAAAATTAGATTGGAGCAAGGTTCTAAATTTGGGTGCCCACGACAGCACCACCAAGTAGTTGGTACTTAGCATACATACATCCTCATGGGAATAATATCTCACTCACTCTTTATTACTTGTTCGCGACACATGCACTTGCATTAAGGAAAATCCATAATAAATTTTTGGCACCGTTGTCAGGGATGATACTATTGCGAATATCAAAATAAATAATTCTGGTTTTGATTTAAATTTTTTTCTTTTATTTTTGTTATTCATTGCAATTTTGGTGCCTTTTTCAAAGTATTTGTGTTGAGCATCATAACAACCATATTTGCACACATTCAAAACTTCAAAAGGCAGCAAAATAACTCATACTCTAACACATACAATCCAGGATGGTGCAATCACCCTAACTTTTTATGGAGAAATAATCAGAATGTGGGGCAACCTCAACAATGGTATCAACAATAGGAAGAGAACACAGATTTGGAATCTGCTCTACTTCAGCCCGGCCAACACTACAAACAAGCTCTCGAATTACATGGCCAATAAAGAAAAATTCTGTCAATTGGGGGCAAATGCTATTTAGATTCCTTAATTTTTGTGTGATCTCTATTAAGGCAACCATTCCAATGAATAATGTCAAGTTAGAAATCTATTTAGAAAGAAGATAGATGTGGAGGTTGCTTTCGCTCAGTTGAACAATACCATAAATAAGTTCATGGCCAATGCAGACAATTTCATGGTAGGGCAAGAGACAATTTTCATAATCAATCTACACAGATCTGGAATCTAGAAATTCAAATTACTCAATTGGCCAATATGTTCAATAGACCATAAGGTAATTTGCCTAGCAACATAGAAGACAATCTAGGAGAACAAGGCAAGGCAATCTCCTTGAGTGATGAGAAAGCTAAGTCGAAAGATCAAGAGCAAGTGGAAGTTTTGCCTAAAGATGTTTATGAAGATCTACTTGAAGCATGTCTTGTTCAACCAAGTGATAGAGGAATTGAGAATGAGGAGATAGAGGAGTGTGAAAAGTTCATAGAGGCAAACCCATCATATCCAAGTCAAAAGGCACTAAGATTTGAAGAATTGGGGTAACTAACCAAAAAGCCTAATCCATCAATTGAAAAGCCTCTGATTCTTGAACTCAAACCCTTCCCTTCTCATTTTAAATATGATTATGGAGTTCCTTACTCTCTAGTAATTAATTCTTCTTCTCTTACAGGTGTGAAGGAAGAAAAACTCCTATGAATAATATGAGAGTAGAAGTATGCATTTGATTGGACAATAGAAGATATCAAGGGAAGTAGACCTGACTTTTGTATGCATCATTTTAGAATTAAAAGCGACAAAGCAGGGGAGAAATTTAAAGTGAATGGATAGTGGTGAAAAGTCAAGCTAAAGCTATAAATTAGAACTAATTCTCATCCTTTCTCTCTCAAGATTTTTAGTTCTTTTGGGTTTTATTTTGTTTTATCTATTTGCTTAAGTTCTTTTTGGTGTTTTTTTTATTGCAAATGATCCTTTCTTAAGCCTATCAAAAGTCCATTTCCATCATCTAGGCAACCTCCATTAACCATTAGAGAAGAATATATCCCCACAAGGAAGTTTCTTTCCCCTTTATGCATTTTTTTTAAACATTGAGGACAATGTTTAGTTTAAGTTTGGGGGCAATATATTTGGGGTATTTGGGGATTTTCATTCAGTTTTAAGCATTTTTTTTTAAATTTAGGTATATATTTTTTTTCAATGAGCCTGACTTTTTGATGACTTAGCTAAGAAAATCTAAGAGCGATTATGCTAAAATATTGAAATTGAAATGAATTCTCTCTTGATGATTAATAACTTGTGCTTAGTTTTTTATTGCCATTACACATGATTTAGAAGGAAGGATAGGCAGTACCTACTGATTTAATGATTCTTATGATAAGTCTTTCTTTTCATGAATAATAATATTAATATTGAACACCTTATGATCATGTAAAGTGTATGTTGATTAGTTGATAATGTTGTAAATTCAGTGACTTATTTTGATTGACATGAGCATACTAGAACTTGTTTGATTATCCCTCAAGGCAAAATTCTAGATAACATGTTTACTTGGAAGTGATTTAGGCATTCTTTGATTAGTGTAAGCCTTTCAAGCTAACCTAGTATATTCATTGTCACTAGTGTTCCCATTGAGCTTCAATGAAAAGTATGGCATATCCAAAGCATGTGATAAACCTCCATTCAATTTTCTTTCTTTAACTTAATCATCCATACCTGTTCTTATTGAAAAACCTTACTTGATATATTAAGAGAATATTCTATACACATGGTTAAAGAGAGGTGTAAGAGTGCAAAAGAAGATAAGTTTGAGGGTAGTTAAAAGAAGAATGCCAAAATAAAGAAAATGGACAAAAAGAACAGAATTAGTAAGGATTCATCCTTAATTGGGGGTATCACATCCTAATGAACTCCAAAGAAAATAAGTTTATGGGTGTGGTAGTAATACAGTCCATAAGATGGAGAGAACCCTAGATAAAAAATCAATAGAGAGAACTTTCATATGCAACTTATTTATGATTTCTTACTTTGTAAATCCTTATTCCTTTTCTTGTCTTAGCCAAACCTAAGCCTCATTACAAGATTAACAAAGGCTGATTGATCGAAGCTAATAGAGTTATCAACATTAATGGAGAGCGATTATGAAAAGCAAGCCTATGAGATATTTTATGGAGATTATTAGAATCACTAAATTGAATATTATTGATTGAAAAATATGCATGCGGCATGAGATTGATAAAGCACACACATACAATTTTACTTCATAAAGAGATTAATGAAGTATAAGATCCATGAGATTACTTTACAAGTGTCTTGAATGAGTTCTAAATTATATGCACATATGTAATTTATCTGGCATGTTCTTGATTGTTCAAGAGAGATTATCTTAAATGTTTATGGAGACATGATTGTTGTTTTGCTCAAGGATGATCAAAAGATAAGTTTGGGGGTATTTTATAAGCTCATAATTTATCATATTTTAATACCTAAATTCATATATTAGGATTTTCATCTGACATGATTTTATTGGATTATAATCACATTTGATTAAATATTTCACTTAATGGAGTTGGTGTTTTAGGTATCAAAATATGTCACTTTGAGGCCATTTTTGGTATATATGGAACTAGATTCAAGAACATGTTCAACATAGAAGTTTTAGACTTTCAAGTTATCTACCCAAGATATCAAGAATTATAGGATTTGGATATCAAACGTGGAAGTTATGGGCAAAATATTATAATTGTCTTAGACTTTAGTCCAGCTGAAAGCAACTTCAGATGTGCAAAATATGGTGTCACTTGTAATCAAAATATAGCACATATGGAGGATGATTTCGAATATATGTTCAATATAACTATTTTATATGTTCCAATTATCTTTCTAATGTAATAAGAATCACATAATTATGATATCAGCTGAGAAATTTATGGTCACAATATCATACATGTTCTGATGGTGAGAAATCCCAATTCCATGTAGCGGCACAACATTTCCATGCCGCGACGCAACGTGAAAATTGGCAAGATAGACGGTTCCATGCCACAGCCCAGTATTTTCATGTCACAGCATAGCATTTCCATGCTGCAACATAACATTTTCACATCGCGACATGGAATTTGATATGTGCAAATTTTCAACAAGGCAACGATTCCATGCTGCGACATAGAATTTCCATGCCATGACACAATGCTCGGGACAGTTTTCCAAACTTTGAGGATCTTGCTTGACTTGCACATCAAAGCTAGACCCTAATAAAGATGATATAAAATGAAGTTTTGGAACATCTTTGGGGACTCTTTGGCAAGGTTTGGAAGGAGAGAAACAAGAAAGGGAAGGAGATATAGAAGATTGGAGAGGAATCTTCTTACAAAGGAAGAGGGAGCTGACAAGGGAGCAAAGTGTATAAAATACTACATGGAGAAGCTTATCTCTTGATCTTTATTTGTTTTTTTCAATCATTTTTCTTTGTTAATCATGTTCAAAACAATATGTATTGTTTTCCTTGATTATATCATGAGCTAAACACATTAATCTAGGAGAATGATGTAGCCGAATAATGAGTATTTGGTTTCATTATGTTTAATGCATTTCTTTGTTTGTTCATCATCCATGTTGAGTGTTTAATCTAATGTTAATGCTTGTGAAAGAATGCTAGCCCTTTCAAGATGATGTATGATTCAATTTGAGGCCAAGAAGCAATAATCAAATTAGACCATGATTAACCACCATAAGATGATCATGATGATAGAGATATCCATGAAGCTTATGCAACATTACAAGTTTTTTGATCTTAATGCATCTTGATTAGTTTGCAATTTTCATAAAGATGTAGGAAATTAGCTAATTGAGATAGGTTGTTATGACTTGAGAAAGAATAACAATTAATCAATAGAAACTTGTCAACATAGGAGCAAACATTGATTGTTAAACTCATGAAACTAAATATGATTAATCCGGGGAAATCGAAAACCCCTAGATGTTTTAGTCATTATCTCTTTATATTTATCCGTAATCCACATCATTGCCAGAGTTTATTAATCTAAATCTTTTTTATTTACATTCACATATCAAAATTTAATCATTCAAACAGAATTAAGAGTTAGAGTAGTTGGTACTTGGCATACATAAATGCTCGTGGGAACGATATCTCGCTCACTCTTTATTACATGTTGGTGACAGGTGCACTTATGTTAAGGAAAATTGTAACACCTATGGTGTTGAAATTTAGGGACAATTCTTCATCTTTTAGCAAAGTGAAGAATTGAAGTGATAAATAGTGATTTATAAAGAAATTTATTATGAAAAATTGAATTGAATAAAGAGAATAACTTCATTAGTAGTTTTGAGTGAAATTGACTCAAGTAGTGATTTTGGGTAAAGTCAAGTATATGACTTTAGCAACTAATGAAGCATGCTTATTAGGCATAATGTGACATGTATGAGGTTTTAAATTGAACTTTAGAGACAAATTTTCAATTATTGAATCATTGAGTTGAATGTTTTGCAAAAAGAACTGAAATGGTGAATTTGGGAAAAAGCATATCTATGATCAATCTGAATGACCTAAGATAGTTATTATGTGCAGTGTAATGTGTGTGAAACATTAGCTTGAGTTTTGGATGTAACTTGGAATAAAAATAGCATATAGATTTACTTATGACAGAAAATTCAGTTAAAATAAATTGAATAGGTGATTTTTGGCAATTGACCTCAAATGAGATGGAAAATGTCATGAACATATTTTGTTTCAGGTATGTGATGATGAAAATAGCATGTGAAGTCATTATAGCACAAAAATTCAGAGAAATTCGGTTAAAAAATCTAAATGAGTGATTTTTAGAAATTAACTTCAAATAAAGTGGTAAATAGAAAAACAAGTCTTATTTCATGTATGTGATGTGTGGGAAGTGATTATTAGGAGATTTGAAGTGTTTTATGTAAAATGGGGACTAGGTTGATTTTTCATAAGTGTAAAAGCTGAATTTGGAAAAAGGATTCATTATGATTGAATTTGGACATAGATAATGGAGTAATTTGAAAGAGTGTTTAACATAAAAGTTGTAGATCATGGAATTATATTTCCAATGTAACAAAAATTACTCAATTTGGATATGGTATGAGGAAGTTATAGATGAAATAGGAAAACATCTCTGAACTGGCAGCAGGTTAATGTCGCGACACAAGGATTCAGTGTTGCAACAAAGGAAGTCTATGTCGTGACATTGGGTAGTTAGCGAAGTCTGTGTCATGATACAGGTTTCCTATATTAAGACATTGACTATGTGACACATCGGATTACCAAAAAAAATGTGACATTGTAAAGCCCTAAACCCACTTTAATTTCATTTCTTCATTCCGTTTTCGCTGTTTTACACCCCAACCCATACCCTAGCTCTATTATGCTCAAATTCATGCCATTTTTTACTAGAAAATAGCCTTTTCTAAATGAAAAATCACTTGATCACCCATTTAAACATGAGTTTAAGTTGTTTCAATTATGAAAAATGGTAGAAACATTGAATTTCCACTAAATGAAAGGTGTAAGAGTTAGAGGAATGGTTGGGAGCTAATAATCTAAGGTAAGTAGGCGCCCTTCTTTGATTAATATGGGGATGAATATCCCATTTATTTGTTTCCAGGCATGTGTGTTTTGGATGGGGATAATGAATATCCGATGGTTGATTAAGATTGATGTTATTTGGTTGTGAGGGATAGTGAGTATCCCTTAGATTGAAATTATCAATGTTTTAAGTATGACATGAATATTTGGCTATTGGGATTATGACATATCCGACTATATATGTCATAATTCTTATTTATGGATGTCTGTCAAAGTAGATGAATTAATTCATTGAAATATGTGTAAATTGTGAAATTTGATAATTGTGATGATGAAGATGAAATGTTTGAGATATAGCAATATCGAGCATGAATTGAATCTGTTTTGGAAATGAATATAATATATCTTGATTATTAACTATATTTTGTCAGTACATGCCTACTTACTAAGTTGCCCAGACTCATGCCTTCTTGTTTAAAATTTTAGCTGACGGGTCAAGTAAAGAAACCCAACTGTGGATTGGGACTTGGGAGCAATAATGAAGACAATTTCATATGGACATGTTAAAATTTGGATTAGAATCCTATTGTATGTGTATGATTGTATTTAATAAATTTAATTAATGTATAATTATAATTAATAAAATTTATTTGAGGTAAATTTGATATTAAAGAAACTAAATTAATATATTGTTAGTAGTGGCATGTATAAATGATTTAATTATCAGTTTGTTAATGGATTTTAAGGATGTAGGTTGCCATCATGATTCTACCTAGATCTTGGGCTGTGGGTGAGAGGGTATATATGTTTAGAATTTATATTATTGCTTTATTATAATTGATAAATAATTGTTCAAGTTAAACCCTAATAAATTAGGGGGTACTCTATCCTTTTTCTAAAGAAAATAGTTGAGTTCCAAAATGGAACTCGAGTACACCCATCCTAAAAATGGGCAAATCGAGGTGAAATACAGTACATAATGATAATCGCGCCTCGGAAGGCGGGGCATGACAAAAATCCATGACAAAATATAATTATGTAATAGGATAAGAATAAACCTTAATGAAAAGATTACGGGTTTTCACCTAGTTTTTGACTTAAGTAAAATTTCCCATTTGGAATATATGTAAGTTGAATTTTTGTGCATATGATATGTGTAGGACCATTGGAGCATTGATGGGAAGCCAAGTTGTGGAACGCGCAGAGTTCTGGAACTATTTTAATTAAGGTAAGTAGGTTTTTATTTGTTTGAATGTTCTACTGGATGGGGATAGTGGATATCCCATGTTTTGTACTCAGGCATGTGTGAATAAATGGGGATATTAGATATCCCATGATTATGCATTGAATGGTGTTTATATGACTATGTGAATTTGATAGGATCAAGAATGTGTCATGATTGTATTGATGTGCATTTTGTTATGCATGTGTGGACTATATGGGTGAATTGATGAGGATAATATGTATCTCCAGATTCTTTCTGGCTATACTAATGGGGATAGTGGATTTCTCTTGGTCTTCTTGTATTTTAGATGTACGATAGTGATGGGATGTAAAGTATCCCATAGATAGATGAATAAATGTGTGTATGAATGGGGATAATGGGTGTCCTAATATCCTTCTTTTATGAATATGTAGGTAGATGGGATAAAGAGTGTGTTCATTATAAACTAACTGTAAGTGCATGGCGTTAAGTTTTGTAGTATAATAGTGAGAAAGTATCATCTCCGTAGGAATTTTGTACTCCAATTAATCACTATTTATTGTAGTGAAGATTTTATTTGGAAAATTAAGTGATGTGATTATAACTAAAAACTAGAAATAGACAGGCTTTCAAATGTAAGAATTCAAGGTAAAGAAGCTCTAGAGGATTAACTTTACTTATGCTTTATCATAGTGCTCCTAACTCATTATACATTGATCATTCTATTGGTTTATAAATGAAGAATGCTAATTCACTCAACTCCCTCTCCCAAGCACTAAGCAAAGTATCTACTCTCTACATTCTAATTTTTGATATCCCTATAAAAATCAAAAGGTAAGAACGCATTAAACCTTATGATTCTTTTGAATGATTTCATAGAACCTAGAAGCTCTCCCGAGTCATCTAGAATCCCATGTTATGATGCCTAGATTGTATTCAAGATTACCTCTCCTGAGTGTCAAATCTCAAATATGTATTTATTTAATAAATTGCTAATAAATTGAAAGCATTAAAAGCAAAGCATCACTAATGAACCAACAAGAACTCTCAATCATATAATTTATTAATCACACCATAATGTCAGCACAAGATCCATGTCACCTCTAGAAGGAAGAGTTTAGCTACTCATAACGAATTAAGAATCCATAAAACATTTATATAACATTATCAAAATTTGGATTCCAACTTTAATCCAAGTTACAAATGATGAATAGGATGGAAAATACTAAAGGAATAAGAATTGAAATGGTAGCAAACTCTTCCTGACGGTGCTTGGCTTGATTTGCAATTCGAAGCTTCTTCCTCCCCAAAAACCTCTCCAAAAATCATCCCTTCCACCCTATCAGATGCTCTTTAGGGCAAATCCTCTTTGTTTTCATATTTACTTCCTTGAAGATTTGTCTTTTTGCATCTTTTCCAAGCAACTACAGAAAACTAGAGTCGTGTCCAAGCCATTTCAGAAAATTCAGAATTGTGTCACGAGTTCCAGTGCCGCAGCACAGACATTCAATGCCATGGCATAGACATTCTGTTTTGCCATCTTTCCTCTTTTCTTGGGTCCGTGCCGTGGCACAAAATTGTTGTTCTTCTTGTTCTGATTTGGTGCCGCATCATAAATTTTCTATGCTAGGGCACAGACTTGCTGTCTGCACCCATTCTTCAAGTTTTTGGTTCAATGTCGCAGCACTGACTTCCTGTGATCTATGCTACAGCACAAACTTGTTGTCTGTACCCATTCTTCAAGTTTTGGTTCAGTGCTATGGCATAGACTTTCTGTCCATTATATCTTTGGAATTTCTCCACTTCATTACATTCCTTATGTTTTCTCCATCCTTCTTAAAGTTGTGTGCCTACGAAAACACATAATATAAACACAAAAATCAAATAAAAATAACTTAAGAATGAATTGAAAGTTAGTTTTGGAAATGAATGATATAAGTGAATAATATTTACTTATCAAATACCCCCAAACTTATAACTTTGCTCGTCCTCGGGCAAAACAACACAATATCAACTGAACACACAACACAATACCAAACACGTGAACCAAGTTCATTGTCTAAACACCTCAATAGATTCAACATGGCTAAGAAGAAAATTTCAAAGTATCATATATATATATACATACATATATATATAGCATTTCTACTTGGACCTCATCCTCTCAACCTTAGATTCCAAGTGCAAGTTAAAACAATATAGCCATTCTAAAATGTATCATTTTATACTTAATTTTATTCCAACAACCAAGGAATACATATTCTCTATGAATTCACAACATGAAGAAAAGACTAAAAATGATTAGCACATGTTTTACATGCTTTATTTTCTTCTTTACTTCACTTGTGTTCCTTTTGTGGGCTGTATTACTATCACACTCTTCACAATTATCTTTTTTTGAATTTTTTGGAATGTGATCCTCCCAATGCTTGGGTTGTATTGCTACCACACCCCCACACTTATTTTTTTTTTCGTTCATGAGATGTGATCCCCCCACATACATGATGAATCTAATGTTTGTCTCAAATACTAATTGGAAAAAGTTCTGGAGTTTGAACTAAAATATGCAAGCTTAGTTACCTAAACTATTGCTAACAACTCAATGAGTTCAAAAGGAATGGCGATGTGATCTATATGTAATAATGAATCTAAATCAATTTAAATGAATGATTAGGTTAAAATTACAAAGAATAATGATATCCATAATGTTCATACTAGCCATTGTTATATATCTCTTATATATCATTGGTTTTCTATGATCATCTTAATTAATATTCACAACATACAATTTTTTAATGCATTTTCAAAGATCAAACATGACCAAACATGACCATACTCAAGTAAAACACTAGACAGAGGTACTAAACAATCACACATGAACTAACTAAACACACAAAATAGATTAACAAAGCATAAAACATAAAGCATAAACTAGACTCCCCAAAATTAAAAGCTACATTGTCCTCAATGTAAGAAGGAATTTAAAGTGCAAGGACTTCCCTGAAGGGGTCAGTCATCATCAAGAGCATCATCATCTTCATCTTCTTCTTTAGTTTCCTCATCCTCTTCATCTCCAGCTTCTTTATCTTCATTGTGGTCTGCACCTTCATCTTTCTTTGATGGATATGTAGGAAACACAGGGGAGGAAGGAAACTAAACTAAATTCTCTAACCAAGTGGGACACTCTAAAGCTAGCGCAATGTGTGTAACACCTGAGAGTGTTAATTTGGAGTAATTACATGTTTAATCACACTATAGTGTTATTGAGTGTTAAAAATGAAGAAAAATTTATATTTAATTTATATT
>JAYJMB010006937.1:0-10624 GCA_036873735.1 Pouteria campechiana
TATCTACCAAGTTTCACAGTGAATTAACATGTTCCTTTTATACCCATCAAGAGGTGGCATCAGCAGTATTTCACATGTTCAGTTGTAAAGCAATCTAGACATTGACCCGTTCGCATAATGTCCTTGAGGATACCAATCTATGTAGTAAATCAAGAGAATCTCCTTTATGAATCCACAACAATTCCAGATTGGCTAACTTTTTACCAGTAATGATTCTCAGAACTTGACCCAAACATCCGAGAAAGTTTATGATGCAATTCCATGTGCGCTCCTGTAGTCCAAAAATCTCAAGTAAACAAATGCTTTTGATACAAAACACACCTGCACGAATGGACTGCGATCGCTTGCTTTCTGCAACGCCTCAAGCTTTCTGTTATCCAACGGCATAAAAACAAACAAACAGAACCATCAGACTCCACAAGCAGAAGCATTAAAGAGAGAAGAGTCTGAGAACATCGGAATACGCACCAAAAGCAATGCAGCTTGGGGAAAGTATCGGAATATATGGTCGCCAATCTACCTTGCAATGCTTCCAAGCTCGAAATCATCGTATCTCTCATTCGCGTGGTAATAGCCGACGATGCTCAGACCTTCCCCGGCAAGGTGCTCCTCAATCTGCACACACACAATTTCAGCAACGAAGATCTTCAGATTCAGAATTTTTCAAAATTCAGAAGAACAAAAACTTATTTTTATTTTGGAATCAGCGGATGCGAATTTCGAAAAGCAAAACCCTAACATGTTATAATCTGAAAGAAATCAGGAGCGGCGAAGAGACCAGGGTTAAGGCGATTTCTGGGGTCGGGAGGAGACCGATCTGAGAGTGAGAGAGAGGAACGGAATCGGCGATCTCGACGGTGTTGGAATCAGCAAGTAGCCGGCCGACGAACATGCCGTTGACGGAGGAGGTCTGGTGTTTGAGGGCGTGGAGGACGAGCTTGAAGTACGCCGCCTGGTGGACCACGTACTTGACACAATCCTGGCCGCCCATCGGACTTCGATGGGGAAACGGTCAGTGATAAACAGAACGCGATGCGAATACAGCAGCGTTTGGGTGATTTGCCAATTCCAAGCAGCCTGCTTTGGGTTGACGGAGGGCGAGCAAAAGAACACAGTAGGGTTTTGCACTTGCGCGTTTGGCAGAAGAAAGATTAGCTATCGTGAAATCCAAAACGTCCATCAGAAAGAGCATGGTTTGTTTCGATGTGGAGCTGAAAAATCAATGGTTTTCCTCGCTTGAATTATACGTAAAACTGTCGATTTCAATCGGCATGGCCCACCATTTATCCCGCGCTGTCGATCAAACTTGGACACTGTTGCCCAAATCAGAGCCAAAAAGGGTTTATATTAGCCCCTCGTGGTGGTGGGTTGAAACTTGAAAATCACATGTCGCCATTTGGATGGGCCCCACGGGACATCCTCACGGGGCTGAAGATGGGAGTCACGGGCCCGGCGATTGCGCCGGCCGTAATACAGAAGGCCCGCATCGGTCAAACAGAAACATTGGTGATGCCGTCGTGGAGGGAATGAGTGTGAGAGGACATTTCATCGGAATCAACGGATCAGATGAATCTACGCGACCTTTTTGGCTCTGCATGCATCTTGAATACGGTTTTTCCTGTTGTGGTGATCGAGATCGGTAAGCATGTTATTTTTTAGATGCAACCGCAATCCATGCTGTTGTTATGTAACATGGCCCATCTTCTCCTTGGATTAGCCTGATTTGAAGGGTTCTTCATGATCAGCTTCGTGTGATTAACGGTTTTGATGGATGCATGCATCGGGTCGACCCATAGAAACTCGGAAGTATGGTTGCCCATAAGCCCACAGGGTTTGCCAGCGGTGGATCATGTGCTCATCGTTCGAACAATTCATCCATCTGAGAATCAGCATAAAGCCCTCCTCATGCACTAAAATGAATCCAAATACAGAAGAAGATAGATGCGAATATATTAAGAGGCAACAAAAACGATGCAAATGGGCCCCCTTCGAGCGTTGTTTTTCCTTCTTCCCTAGGTTAATTATTTGGGGTGATTAAACCCTGCTACGATTTGGGTTCGCCTGGTATGCATTCTTTAACCTTCTCCTGTTTTTAACAATGAATGTGACATTTAATTATCTTAGCAATTATACCTTTTATGTTATTGTGTATATTTTTTATTCAAATAATATATTTATTTCATCTCTTTTTACCATGTTTATAATCATAACTTCCAACCTTATCATAAAATTTCTTCTAATTTTTCTTTACTTTCTTCTTCAAATTCCATTTTTTCCCTTTTCCTTATCTTATTCACTTATTTTATGCAGCAGTTCAAATGCTGAAGGTGGTATGGCAAGGCCTGGAAGTTATCCTATTAAAAATGTCATTTCCTCTAATTTTGTATTCAATCTCCTCGAGTGGCACAAAAGATTGCCACAAGATTCTCTCCATCTGTCGGGGGATTGATAGAAATGTAATCTAAAAAAACCCAGAAGATCCCAACAGTCTAAATTGCAACGGTCCAAATTGCCATGTGGCATGGTTCAAAATTTCAAAGAGCTAGGAAGAAAAGTGCTGCTAGCCATTTGTCTTCTTCTCCAAATTCCCTGAATTACCTGCATCCCCCTCCACTTAAATAGCAATTAGCATTCCAACACTGTCATTGCTCGAAACAAGATTACAAGATGGGGAATTGCATGGCCAGCGACGTCGGCCGCCAAGTGGTGAGGATCGTGACAGATTCCGGCGGGATCACGGAGCTGGAAGGCCCGGTGCTGGTTCAGAACGTCATCAGCGCCTTCCCCGGATATGAAATTTTCCGGCAAGGAAGCTTTTCCTCTCCGTTGTCGGAAAACGATCGACTCCTCAATGGGCGTTTGTACTATCTCCTTCCAGTCCACCAGAAGCGAAAGGAGCAGAAGAGATTGGGTGTTGCAGAGGAGCATGAAACGGGGCCCGAGACGCAATCCGGACCGTTAAGGCCCTCGTCGGCGACTGAGTCAGATCTCTTGGCGAACTTGACGGCAGGCCCTGGTCTCGAAGTCTTACCATCGCCTGGGAATGGAGTGTGGAAAGTTAGGTTGGTGATTAGCACAGATAAGCTGGCAGAGATTTTGGCGGAGCAGGGCAATACGCAGGCATTGATTGAGAAGATGCGAACGGTTGCAAGCGAGAGTGAGGCGACTCCAAAGCGGTCCAAAGGGAGTTGGGGTGCGAGATGGAGGCCTGGCATTTCAGGCCTCTGCAAGGTGCCTGCCTAGCTTGCGAATGTCTTCTTTCTCAGGGTTTCTTCCCTTGCTGCATTGCAGGGAATAGAATAGGCTCTGTTTTTATGTTGCTACGTGTAATATATGCTGAGGTGGGGTGGGGTAAAAGAGGGGGCTCATGTAGTCATGTCTCCATGGGTCTGTTGAGGCTCTTTGTTGCCGTGCGTGAAATGGGAATGCAGGCATGCAGCGTCTGGGTTGCTTGGCTCGAGCTCCGAGAGTGCTTCTGTGTGAATTTTGTACTTTGGGCGTTTGTATCGGATTACTGACAGAGACATTAACGAGTTTGATTTCCCTGTTCTCAAGAATGACGCTCTGCTTGTTACGTGTGCGTTGATGATTGACTTGCGACAAGATGTGTGCAGCCGGCTACATCGTAGGCTATTGTGCTTTCGAAATTTTTGTTTGTTTGGGGAAACGTAAAACGCAAGTTTGAGTAATGAAATTGGGCTGTCACAAGGCTCGATGTCCAAGTACAGCGCGTCCCTAAAAGTCTGAAACCAATAAACTCGGCAGATGTTTGGGGTGGTTTTTGACTCCATGTGTTTGGCTCCAAGTTGGCAGTGGGGACAACAGCCCGAGGGGTGTACCGTCGTTATTTCACATCCTCTGTTACACCACGCTCCAATATCTACGTTTTCAAGACAAAGTAACACTCTCTCTACCCCGTTACATTCATCAGTGATCAGGCCTTCTGTTTTTTTTTTTTTCAACATGCTTTCCACTAAACTACACATCCAAATGCGCATTCTTTTCCATTTGTCCAAGTTGCTTTTATTTGTATTTTTAATTACTCTTCTCAATTTCTCAAAAAAATTATTTATTTTATTTTTATTCAATTTATTTTAATTTATTATTCTTTATCATATAACATCATTATTTATTTATTTCTCTATTTTGAACATTCTTTTTTTTTACCTACTTTTCTCCACCAAATAAGTTACATTAGTTGGGTGCGGAGGGGCATGTATTTGAATGTGCTACATGGTCGAGAGTTTATTATAGAAAAATAAAATAACGTGAAAATAAGGTATGATTGGTTATGTGTTTAAAAAGGTAAATTAATGACTAAATATAAAAATAAATAATATTTAAGAAATTGAGATGATGATAATAAGATACGTTATCGATTAGCATACGGGGTGCGTGAATACCCCCATCTCTATTCGTCTTCCTCCCCCGTCTACTGTCATCCCCGTCCGTGCGAGTGTGCAATGAACACGGAACACCCCATCCCCATTCTTCTTCCTCCCCCAGCCGCTGCTACACTACTACCCTAAATTCCATCCCTGTCCGTGCGAACTGTGAATGCCTCCTTCTTCTTCCTTTAACTAGACGAAACAAAATCAGGAACAAGCATCCCGAGGAGTTTTGCGTCCATACCAACTGCGAATCCCCAGTAAGTTTGAAGATGATGACTGAGAGTATGCCGATGAAGGACCGGCATAAATCATTTGGTAGGGAAACGAGAAAAATGTTAATAAGAAAAGGGTCAAGGTTGCAAGAAAAAGTGTTAATCAACAACAAGGCAAGTAGTTTTTTTTTTTAACATTGTTTAGATGATTAATAATCAGAGTACATTTTTTCAATTATAAGCATGTTTCGTAATGCAAGATGGATCTAAATATTCAAACTTATTGCAACAAAATACCAACCGATGTGCATCAAATCCTTTTTCTCTGTAATCGGTGAGTTTTGCTACTTACAAGAATTCTGCAACTGCTTGTGCACAAGAGGTGTTTGCAAGTGTTGCTCAGCAAACCCCAAATTTTTGGGATTGAACAAGTAATTTCAAATCATTTTTAGTTTTGATTCTCTATTGAATGTGAGATTGAAAATCAGTTGTGATGATTATTTTTTATATAATGAAGACTGACATTCTTTATTATTTTGCTTTTGGTAGGATAAAACTAACTTTCCTATCCACATAAAGGCTAGTGCTTTTGTTAACATTGTTGTAGAGTTCATTTTCACCCTGATAAATTTTGAACGTTGTTGATTAGGAACATGTACAATGGCTCAGGCATTGCCTGAGAGCAAGCTAAGGGGCTTGAGGTCTGTAAGATACTGCTTTCTTATGGTTGATGTTGTATCCCGATGACCATTCTTTCATATGATCTTAATACATTTTTCCCCATTAGAGTAGCAATGAAGTCATTGTTACATAGGTTTTACTATGATCGATATCTTTCTCTCTACTATGGCTATTATGATATCACTCATTTCTTGCCTGAAAGATATTGTGCTGTCTAATTTAATTCTATCACAAATTAGTGTAAATGTTTAATTTCAAGAGATTCAATGCATTGGACTTGGATATTGAAGGACATCAAAATTCTTCTTTTTTAATATGGGAGAAAAAAAACAAGAAAGGAAATGAATCATTCATAGTAAACAAAATTGATCCTGCTATATTTCCCATCTGTCTCTAATGATACAGTTGTAATTAGTGATTTGCTTTTCTTTAGCTTATGTCACAATTATTTGCTCACTTTATTTACTTATGCGTGCATTTTGGCATGTCATTTTGGTATTCATTTTATGCGTATGTTGATAAATATAAATTGTTTTCACTTGTGAAAGTCAAGATTTTGATGCACAACTTGATATTATTCTGCTACAAACAAGAATATAATTGTGATTTGGGAAGAGAAAACTCTATATAATTACTCGTTGATTTTAAGAAAGTATTTTTAATTGTTATCACCATTATCAAATTATTGCTAGTGATGAATTTTTTTATCAAAATAGCATCAAGTATACACAATTGCTATCTAATTTTTCTTCTTGTTGTTTGTGTTTTTGCATGATGTTTGTACCGGATACAATACCCTTATTATTTCAAGTTGGTTTTCATTCATCTATTTTTTACTTAAATTCTATTTTGGAGTAGTGTTTTTCTTTTCAAGTCTCCTTTTCATCAACTCGAATTTCAGTCCAAAACTTAACCCAACTCGAATTTCAATCCAAAACTTAACCCAAGCCCGTTGTGTGAAACCTGTGTTTCATGAGCCAAGTTACACCCCGTTAGCATGTTTGGTTGGAGCTTAGAGTGAGTGCAGCGGAGAGGTGAGAATTACGCATCTGACCATACAGGTGTGCCCAGACACCGCAGGTTTGGCTGAGCTTACAATGAGTGTAGCGGAGAGAATGCGGCGAGAATTATGCATCTGACCATAAAAGTGTATCCAGACACCACGAAATTTTATCCGTGTAAAAAGTCGGTGAGGCCACGAAATAGAAAATTATTCAATGGTGAACATGAATTCATTAGAATTTTCCTCCCACTTTACTGGACTCGCCTAGCATGTAATCAATGCGCAATTTCGAATTTTTTTTTTTTTTCGCATGGATGAATAATTTTACAGCATTTGTGCATTCTTACAAATTAATACGAGTGATTTTCATGTTAGATACATAAGTTTGTATTTTTCTTTTTTGGATAATCCATGGTTCACATGAGCTTGAGATTGAAATGATTTCGAATAATCAAGTCAAATGGATACGGTCGAAATACGGTCGAAAACAACGTTTAAGCTTGCACGAAACTGAAACGTCGTAGGCCTTATGCCACCCGCCTCATCCTTTTTGACTTTTGCGCCTGAAACCCCACTTTCAGAGCTAAAAGATGTACGGGCGCTGTGGACCGTCAATCCACTTTGTAAAAAAGATTTAGAGCCATCTTAGCTTTACACGACAGATTGCTTGCAGCTGAAGTTACAGGCCAAGTCCTACGGCATGCGATTGGCGCATGAATACGGTCATAACTGTCGAACACTCGAACGGACACATTCCACCATGCAGGCCAAACACCATGTCTTGAGTCCCGAGTCTCCTGACCACGGGTCTCCATTCCCAAGAAAAGCCTTTGTTTCGCTTAGCGATCAAATTCCACTTCGAAAATCTAATTGTGACAATGCAACGAGGAGGGTATATTGACTGCGACTAACGCATCGTGGACTTTCATTTTAGCTGGATAAGCTATCTCCCTTATTTCCCAGAGGAGCAATAATAATAAATTAGGCACGGCATGTCGAACCCGTCAACTTGTTGAATATAATTATCTAGATGAACTTAGTTGACGGTCTCATGTAATCTGATTTCAAAGATGTAAGATATACCTGTGTATGGGAATGACTATATGGGATTTATCTGCTGCTGCAGTGCTTATAGTTTCTGTCATGGTTGTCTATATTTTCAACTATTATTTTACATCTATGTTATCAATATTCACTTTATAATTGTTCTCATTTCATCATTATCATTTACTTACAATTCTCATCAACCAACCAATTAGCTCCTTTGGGTATCTGAAAATTAGGAAAGGAGAGAGATAACTCAATTGCACAAAAAAGCATGGATAACGCAATGTGATAAATGAGCAGAAAAATCAAATTATTATTTTTATAATAAGGTACAAATGGTGATTAGAAATGTGCGTGTGTCTTTTACATATAGTAAGACTGCTCGAGTATATAAATAGAAATTCGAGAATGATCAATGGAAGGAAAAGAGATGATTAATAATTTGAAATACATACAATAATAAATAAAAGTCATCAGCAGATAAAATCGACAAGTGCTATGTTATGTTAAATGACGGGGTAAATGGAAAAACATTTTCACTTCCGCAACGGGACGTTTGACCGAGAGTTGAGAGAAAATAAAAACATGACTGGGAGTTAAGAGAAAATAAAGGCAGCCATGACGATTCGCATTCGCGGTCGCTTCCGATCTCACTCGCAACGTGCAAAATTGCACGTGCATGGCGTAGAGTGCTCCGCGATGCAGATGATTATCGCATGAACCTCGGGCATTGCGACGCCAACCCTCGTTCGAAACATCACATACCCACACCTTTCGATTTTTCTTTCTATTTATCTTGAATTGACAACACGAGTTCATGTGCTCACCACCTGGCCATCAAACTGATTGGTTTGTATTGACGGCTGTGAATGAAAATACAAAAATTACATTTTAACCATCATAACATGTGACGTTAAGGTGATATTGTTTCTCATTTTACATGCCAATTGTGATGCAAGTTTTTTACTTATTTATTATTTTTTTCGATTGCTTTCTTAAATTACTGATAAAAGGCCTATTTACACGTCATTCACTCGGACTCCAGAGTGTGCTCGGTGAGTATAAAACCAAAATATAATTTCTTCAAGTAGGTAAGATTTGAAATAATTTTCTTATTAAATATTTTTTTGGCAATTGTCTTGGTATTTATTTTCATTGTTTTCTACATTTTTAATAAACTATTTATTTATTTCAATCTTATTTACCTTTGTAAGTGACATGATTAATATTACTAAAATTAACTCTTTTTCTATTCAATCCATTCCAAATAAATCTTCTTCACACATGATCTTGCTGAAAAAATTACCAAACTTGTAAAAAATGAAAAATTTCAATTATGTTTTTCATATAAAATTTATCCACTACCATTTTAATTATCATTTCACATATAATTTAAGCACTTTTGCTAATATTATCAATTATATTGTTAACTTTGACATTATTATTATTATTATTATTAACTTTTCATAAAAATTATATATATTTTATCTTTCTTCACTCCATGAGTCCATATCTAGCATTGCCTCGAAATGTGTTGAAATTATTTTTCTTCGTCTTTCAATGAAAATTCCCATTTCTCAATTTCAGCGCAGTCGTAGTTGAGATTTTAATTTTAATTTTATTTTAAAAAATATTCTTCATTTTTGTCCATTTGGACATACCGAGCAAAGCATGCGATTGCAGGGGCTCATTGTACAGCTGGCGGTGCTAAAACAGTAACCGCATAAATCGCAGTATCCTTCCGTACTCGCGGCGCAGGAGCATTGTCGCGGGATGCATAGCAGCCTCTTTTTTACTACGTGGCAGGCCAATAAAGCAAGCAGCAACTCTCCCGCCATTCCTGCGTTTTGTTTACAGCAACTTCATCTTCCTCCCGCTTTACTTTTCCCAGAGGCAAACCATTTCTCAGCTACATCTCGTCTTCACTGGCTTCAGACTCGGTTGAAAATCTTCGAACAGGTAAATGGCTTTCTCTTCTTTATCTTTTTCCTCCGTCTCTGCATCTATCACCATCCATTTCTAGTTTTTGGAGATTTCTGATTCCATACATGCGGTGTCACGCGCCTCTTCTACGTTCCGGAATCTTCTCCGCCAAGTACCGGAAGTGTCTGATGCCCTTTTCATGGAAGTACAACGTCTTTTCCTTTCAACGTCAATCGAGCTTCAAGAGCTTGTGTTATCTCAACGATTAAAGCAGGAAAAGTTGCAGTTTCCATCTGTTGTTTGGAATTTTTCTGCTTTCCAGCAAACCAGACGTTTGTAGGTTTTTTTTTCTCTTTTTTATTTACTATTTCGATTTTGTGCGGTCCAGTGGAAGCGATACATGGATGGATTCTTCAAGAGATATTATAAATACATTCACGTTTAAAATGGATCACAGGAATGGTTTGTGCTGTAAACGATGGACGAAGCATTACGTGAAATGCGAGTTATATTGGATTTACTATCTTTTATTGTTTATGTATTTTTAATGAATTTTAAGGGAATTCTGGTAATTTTATCAATAAAGGAAGAATTGCATTCGAAGCAGATTACATAAGACAGCACTTGGTTGTTGAATCCACTATCTTATTTTTTTAAAGATTTTTTTTAATAAACTTTAATGAAAATTTGGTAATTTCATCAATAAAGGAAGAATTTACATTTTCCCGCGGTGAAAATGCCCTCGGCTTGCTGCTGTTATTTATAGAGAATCAAGGCATGAATCTTCGCTGCTGAAGTTGCTCTATTGATTCTCTGAAATCTAATTTGGGCATTATTGATGCATGGAGCATCAGTGGAGAATGGATCACATATTTTTACGTGCATGTGAACTATTCACTTGAGATACCTCTCAATCCATTCAATGTGTTCCACTGTTGATGTGCCAAATTCCAGAATGGTATTTAGTGAACGCTGCATTTGGTGGTTTGGATCTCTATTAATTGCAAGAATTTGGAAGTTACGGTTTCTGATATGGATCGAAAGGTTGTAACCTGTGCATACTACTCCTTGGTTCATTTTTACAAGATTTTGTTCATCTACAAGTTCAATATTTAACGGCAAGGTTTGCTCATCTGGACATTCACACTGTTATCTGTTCCTTTAAGAAAACATACTGGCTAATGCAGTTACTTTGTTATCATATTCCTGCTGGGATTGGGGCGTATTTTTATTGTGAGATTATAGAATTCAGTTACTGATTACTTCAACCTATTCCCTATTGATGTTTTACTACATCTTGGACAACAACTCCAATGTGGTGTTTGACAGTGTAAAGCATAATCTTTTGGATTTCTATGGAGAGGGTG
>JAYJMB010006938.1:0-10622 GCA_036873735.1 Pouteria campechiana
AGTATATTTAGGAATCAAATAGGTGCAAAAGATGAAGTATTAGGAGAATAAAATATGACATTTTGCATTCTCATTAGCATTCTGGGAATTCTTTTAGAAAATATGCCCCTGCTCCACCAATGAGGGCATTTTGAGAATTCCAGCTCCACCATGGGGGCATTTTGGGGCTTCCTTTGGGATTTTTTTTTATTTATTTATTCCTTGGGCCAATCCAAATTAATAATCCTTTCTAGTAAAATGGATTTCCACGAATAGAATTAATTGCATACATGCCTTTCATAGGTACCATGCAATTAACTTCTATGAAAATACTCCCTTCTATTTTATTATTTTCATATTGATTATTTGCAACAAATTAATTCTCTTTTTCTTCCCATGTACATTTGCTTGTTTTCCGTTTGCACGCTCGTCGCTGGACGCGAAATTGCGGGTCACGTCGCGCGACACGTCACCAGTTCCACGGCACGTCAGCGGGTGCACGGCGTTTGTGTGCCATGCTGGTATTTCCAGTTGGCTCATTCTGCCTGCGCGCCACGTCGGAAAGGCTTCACGTGTTTGCTGATGGTTCACCGTCATCGTTGTTTCCGCATTGGAGCTGGCAACCAGGCGCGTCAGTCGTGCCATCAGGTGCACGGACCCCCCGTCGCTCACCGTCCTCGCCGTTTTCACGTCGGAGCCGGCAGGCAGCCGCTGCACGCGTCTTCGTAAGCGTCGGCTGCACACAATGGCACCTCGCCTACACGCCATGCTCACATTGCACGGCCTGCCGCTAACAGTGTTCGCGGCACGTTGACAGCAGTCGTAACTGCGCGCCATGCTTGTGCTTTCGGTCGGCCCACGCTGGCGTGAGGTGGTGCACGCGTCCGCGGCACGTTGGCAACAACCGTAGCTGCGCATCGTGTCACGGTTGTGTGCGAAGAGATGTCCGCGTCCGCGGAACGTCGACAGTAACGTTGCTACCCCGCCATGTTGGTGTTGCTGGTCCATTCGTCCTGCCTGCGCGCCACGCCGGCTTGGCTTTGCTGGCGTCGCATCGTCTCCCGACTGGTTCCTGCCCATGGTCGGGTCAGCTTCGTGACGGACCTTCCTGAAGTGGCTGCTGCGTGACCACGTGCAGTCGTTGTGGGTCGCTGTCCCTGCTGGCGGCAAAACGTTACCACTCGTCGCGTTGCCACCGCTGTCCGCTGGTCAGTCATCGCCGTCGCCGTCCCTGCTTGTGGCAAGACGTTGCCGCTCATGGTCGGCGACCCATGTAACATCGTCGTCGATATCGCATGCATCCGTGTCGGGTCCTGGCTGGTCGGTCGTTGTAGGCTGCCGTTGCAGCTGGCAGCGAGATGCCGTTGCCCGTCGCGCGCTACTGCCGTCGACGCCATTCCTGCTGGCAGCGAGACGCTGCTGCTTGCTGCGTCACCGTCGGCCTCCATCATTCCGCCGGTCAGGCGTCGTCATCATCCACGGTCGGATGCCCTGTTAGTGGCTGCCACGGAACAGGGCAGCCGACTCCACTGCCCATGTAATGTCGACAACGACGCTGTGTGCGTCCGTTTCGGGTCTCGGTTGGTCGGACGATCGATCGGATCCAGCCAAGTGGCCAGAATCAGTTTTACCGCTCTGGACCTCCAGTTTGGTGGCCGGAGATGGGTCGTCGGCGCTGGATAGGCTCCTTGTGCTGGCCGCCAAAAGGGTGTGCGGTCTCGCCGACCGACGGCCAAAAGTCTGATCAGGTCCGTTTATCGGGATCCTTGCATCACGCCGATGTTTTTGAGGTCCCTTCCCGCATCGTGCGGCCGACCCGCTGGCCGAAAATGTGCAGCAGCTTACCGACGTCCATTATCCGCGCTGCTGCCGGCGACGGGATGCTGTTGCCGACAGTAGCCACCACACCGTTGATGTTCGAGAGATGCGTCACTGCCAACGCTGTCGCCGGCGACGCCCCTTGCCGCCGACGATGCCGGCAGCGTTGCGTCAGATACCCTGTTCGTGGCTACCACGAAACAGGGGGTGTCCCACCACGTTCGCCAACGTCGACCATCGCCGACGCCATCCGCCGGTGTCGTCGGCTGGTCCGCTCCTCCGTCGGCGCTGCCCAACTCCGTTCGTGGCCGGCCTTGATGCCTAGCGACGATGTCGCTGTCTCCACCGGGAACAACGTGATCTGTTCTGTTCGTCGGCTGGTGGGGCGGTACCGTGTTGCTGCCACCAGCCCGATCTGCTGGCGTCGGCAGCTAGTCCATTCCGCGTCGCCGGCGACGATGTTGCCCGCTCCACCGGAGGTACCGCCCAGCCCTGTTTGTCCACTGGCGGGCTGCACCGTGTTGCTGCCACCATTGCTATATCTGTCGGCGCTGTCAGTTGGTTGGACAACTGATCAACTCCGACCAGTAGCCATCTTTGATTTTCCATGGCCCAACAGCACTTCATATCATAATAGTGCCATTTAGGCACCACATAACAAATTATGTCATATAAGCATAAACATAACATATCATATTTTTTACAAATACATCACCAAGGAATGCTTACCATTCCACTAATACACACATTTATTCAATCATCACATGAAGAATTCAGGGATACATAAAACCCTGCATCAATCCATAAATTCATAAGAATAATGGGATATTCTCTATCCCCAATACACTTCTTTAATAGAAGCAAGATTATGGGACATAAACTATTCCCAACAATCTATACATCATATACATGTAGCACAAAACAAAGATTTCTGGGATATCCAATATCCCCACCATATACAAATAAATACATTTAACTGGATAATTGCTATCCCCATTCAACAATACAGTTAACTGGAAAACATAGTCTACTTACCTCAAGGAAGAGTGACCTCACAAAGCCGCATGTCCCATCTCTAACATGTCTTTCAATGCTCTGACATCTTATACACATAACAATTTCATTTACTTATAAAAAAATTTATTAACATTCTTACTATTATACAATTTATTTTCAATACTCTTAACATCATAATAACTTCATTAATAATAAATTACACTCCAAAAGACTAATCCTTTATTCCACTTCCTCAAGGTTATAGGGTTACAATCACTCAACCTTTCACCAAATTTACTTATCATCAAGGCATTTTCTCAAATATTTCATGTGACATTTAAATTCTATTATCTTAGCAAGATATCTAATGGGGATTTTCTTTCCAACAACACATATACCACTATTACCATGTAAATACTCACAAAAATGAATCAATTAAGCCTTTAATTCAGTCAATTTGTTCTTTAAACACTTTATACACAAAAGTCCTTTCAAATCTCTTATTAGATCATTACCCAAACATGAGTTTCTCACTCTTAAATAAGTCCCAAAATATTATCATTAATAAATTAGGCCTTCAGCTTACTCAATTCACTCTTTAGACACCCTATGCTTGAAATCATTTTTTTTCTTTTTGATATTCACTCAAATCATTGCAACTAGGTTTCCTATACCCAAATTACTTCCAAAACTCTAAAATCAACCAACTACTTAGTTTTCCCCATGATTATTACACCATAAACTATGGGATTGTGGAAACTTACTATTCATAGATTAAGAAAAATCATAGCAAAACATAAATTCTGATTTCTTATGCCTAAATTATTGAAGTATGGCTTAACCCAAGAGGGGAGGGGTGAATTACGTATATAAAAATTTATTGCTTAACCCCCGTTAGACTATTTCTCTCTTTTTGCTTGCATATGGTGTGATATAAAGTGAATAATAAAACTGTAAAGTACATGAAGGATGAAGCAAGTAAACAAATACACACACAAACAACATAAGTTTTATAGTGGTATAGAACCCTATCCCTATATCCACTCTTCTAAGAGTACAAACTCATTATGTCTTAGGTTCTACTATATCCCATATAATAGAAATACAATAGTACTCTCAGTACTCTTGTAGATTCCATCTCTAGGGGGCGTACACAAATGCTCCCAACACTCTTCTAAATTTCAGCTCCAAGGGGCATAAACATAGTGCTCCTAGTATTCTTTTGGTTTTCACAAGCTCACTAGAAAACTCATTGGTTTCTAAAATCACTAGCAAACTTGATGGTTTTCTAGAGATCACCAACAACTCTTTGGTTTTCAAATTAACTAGAAAACTAATATACTTTTACAAAGTGTTACAATGAAGCACAGGGGAAGATGAAATCTTTTACATCTTTAGTGATACAAAAGGATCTTCCCAAAATTTAAGGAAATGGCCATCAAGAATATGAAGTTTTAAGCTTAAGGAAACATAATTGAAGATTTAAGCTTTTGGCCATGGGTGGAAGGATTCCTTCACCCCTTTGAATCATTTCATCTCTTCTCCTTAGATAGCTTTTTCTCAAATTCTAACCATTGGAGGAAGATGATCTTCATTAAATGTAAAGACGATGTAAAAGACTATTCTGATAATCTCCCAATTGAAAATGCCATCTTTTAATTAATTCCCATATGCTTAGAGCTGTTTTGCAGTACTGACCTTGACATAGAAGAAGATGAATAGCTGGTTTAGGCATCTGATGAATAAAGAGATGCTGCGACTCTGTCTTGATTCATGATTTTGGAAAGAAGACAATAAATTCTATCAGATTCAGCTGCTCCACTTTGACTAAAGCTTTATTGCATTTATCTGAAGTATTAGATAAAGTCTTCTTTAAGCTAGATAGATTCTCTTCATCTCCTACTTTATACATAGTTGATTCTAAACAAAGTTGAGCTTCTTCATTTTCAGGCAAATGTGTTTTGCTCTCTAGACTTCTTCTTCCATCATTTTCTCTTTGGATAGGATGAGATTTTGAATAAGTATTCAGATTGACATCTTTGATCATATTTTGAAATCTCTATAACTTAAACTTTCTGAAATGTGACAGATGGTTAAATAAATATCTGCAGTCTTGCACTTAGAAATTTGAATGGGTTCTTGATGTTTTATTCTTGTTTAACACTTAGAATGGATTGTCTATTTTTACAATCCATAAAGATTGTGGACCTCTTGAAAGAATATCATTGCAAAATCCAATTACTGCCGAGTGTTGAATTTTTTATATTTGAAAATAATAAATTTTCATTGTACCAAGTTACTTTAGGAGATTACTGTAACCCCGCTTTGTTTGAAGGAAGTAGGAGATAAATATCTTTGTCTGTTGGTTACTATACCCAATCACTATACCACCCCACTGCTTTGTATGTCGGTACTTTAGTAGGTTACTGTAGCAACATTACTGTAGCACTTCACCACTTTTTCTGCTAATTGCCTAAAGCTTTGTCTGTTGTATTGTAGTAAATTACTATAGCAACTCATTTGTTACTTCGTCTACTAATTCAAACTTCGTCTTCTACTTCATCTGCTAATTCGTCTGAAGCTTTACTTCATCTTCCACTTTGTCTTCTACTTTAGACAATCCACTTCATCTTCCACTTCGTCTTCTACTTTAGACAATCCACTTCATCTTCCACTTCGTCTTTGACAATTCACTTCATCTTCCATTGTAGCAATTCCACTTTGTCTGCCACTGTAATAATCCCACTTCGTCTGCCACTGCACTTGGAAATTTTTGCACTTTTGCCACATTGTTAGCTTGTCATTTTTTATTATATTTTCTAATGTAAATCAAAATATAATTATCCATATGAAATTTTCATAAGTGGTAAAGCATGGATATGTACTTTAAATCATGATTTTGTATCTATAAGATCATTTAAGCACTCATTCTTTTTCATTCAAGAAGATAACTCTTTAATGCACTTTTAACATATGATCCAAGGCATGATAAACATGGTTGAAAATAATATAATTTCCTTTCTAGACTTATATCAAGATATATATATATATGCTTTGATAAATGATATTCCAACAATGCATGTATATTTCAAGTATATCTTCTACATTTCAAGCTTTCTATACTAGAAGCATCATTAGCATAAATCAAGTCTCAAAACAAGTTTTGTTGTCATCGAAATCATATGATAATCTCAATAGTATCCCCCTTTTTGATGATGACAAAACTTAAAGACTTGTGACAATTAAAGGTCATGCTAATGAGCCAATAGCAAACTCCCTCTATCTAATTTGAATATGTAATCCTATGAAGTTTGATAAAGATAGGTCATAACGTATGATTTTATTCTTCTCTTAAATACAAGTTATGACAAGTGTCCTTTCTAATACCATCCTAATTTCTTAAACAAGTTTTTGTACATTTTTCTTCCCCTTTTCGTTAGCATCAAAAAGGTTTATGAAATAAATGGGATATGTCTCCCCCTTAATGGTTAGAATATAGGATAGGTAAATGAAATTAGGAGCATGGTATTAGATTAATACTTTCATCTAAAATGTTTTGTTATCCTTTATTATATCAAATCACACAGAGCAGAAACATATTAAGTATAGTTCATTCTTTCCCAAGTCTTCTTTTATTCCAAACTCTCCCCCTTTTTGTATTAAGTTTATTACTTACGAATCTACATATTTTCCCCAGTTTTGTTGGGTTCCTAAAGAGTTCACAACTACATATGGATCTTAGTCCTATAAAAGCATAACTATGAGCATGAGATAAGATTAGTTGTCAACAATATAATGAACAGATTCATGTCATGATCAATATTCCAAATTGTAATTGAAGTTTTGAAGATATGTAAATAATTTTCAAGCATACATAAATTCATAAATCATTTCAAGGAGGCAACAAAAAATATTCTGAACCAAGTATGTTTTGATGATGAGCAAAAGTATGAGTAAAACATTAAGGTACTAACAATTTATTTTCAAAAAAGTTGCAAAAATTTTAAATCATTCAACTTAAGAATAATCTTTATGATGACAAAAGGAAGATATGAAGTAAATGCTTTTTTAAAATTAAGTATAGAAACATCACATATACTTAATTCAAGAAAACATAAATTATAAAAGTCTTGAAGACAAGCTTTGGAGCAAACAACAACCATTTCAGAGAAAATTGGAGCACTTTGGAGTAGGTACAATGTGTTTTGGAGCAGATTGCATTGCTTCAGAAAATGACTCAATGATCTTCAGAATAATGGTTGAAGCTTCGAAAACTGACATGGTATGGTTCAGAATTGTCTCAACCGACTTCAAGGATAACTTAACGATCTTCGGAGATGTCTCAACAAGCTTCGGATAAGTCACAATGCAACTTTGGAGTGGTTGCAGATCACTTCAGAAAGAATGCAGAGTAGCTTCGGAGACAATTAGCAAGCTTCGGAGTTTTTCTCAAAGCTTCAGAAATCTTACAAACATGCTTTGGAGAAAGTTGAAGAGCTTCGGAGAAGTCATGAATGTTTCGAAGATGTCTTAGTACACTTCGGATGTAACTAGATAGGTTTCGAAAACAATCAGCAATGCTTCAGAGTAAACCAACATGATTTGGAGAACCCGAAGCCAAGGTTCAGAAAAAATTAAATAATCTTCAGAAAAGTTAACCATGCTTCGGAGATGTTAAGCCATGCTTCAGAGATGTTGATTAAGCTTCGAAGATGTTTATAGAAGGCTTCAGATTACTTTTTTGGAGGCAATATAAGTTCAAAAAATCTAAACTTCTCTCAACAAGTGACTAAAACAACTAAGAAGGATTACTATCACTTTGGAAATCTGAAGAAAACAAGTCAGATTATCCAAAATTAGTAAAGACACTACATGTTCGCTCGTCTCTTCGGAACACTTGATAAGAAAAGTGCACATTTGGAAAAGTTAGTGATGGAAGTAATAGACCAGACCAGAAGGTAGCAAAGTCAGATGCCAGACAAAAAATAAAGTAAAAAAAAACATTTTCGAATGTTTGAATGTCTACCAAGATCAGTAATGGAAAAATCTCTCTCAGCATATAAAAGAGAGATTCAGAAGCAGAAGAAAATAACCCAATTGAATTTTTTTGAACTTTGCTGATCACATGAAGAGAATTCGAAATCTTCCTCCAAAACTTCAACTCCAACAGATACAACTCAGCCAGGGCTATCAAAGTTCAAATCTCTACTCGATGGAGTTTGAATCTTTTACTCTTACTCTTTAATCTTTCACTTAGAATTTTAAATTTATGTACAAATCTACCTAAGTAAGAGGCATTAATCTATACATTTTATTTTAGTGTTTGGCAACAAAAGCAGAGTGCTTGGTGTTTATATATAGAGATAAGCAAGTAGGAAATTTGTTGAGAAGGTGTAAGTTTCTTGGTGAGCTTTGGAAAACCAACAGGTTGTGAAAGTTTCTGGTTAGCTTGGAAAACCAATAAGTTTGTTAGTGAGCTTATTGTAAAACCAACCTGCATTTGATTAGGTTGATCAAAGTATTAGTGGAACTTAAGCTTAGTAGAGAAGACTAACTCAGAGAAGTGTAGTAGGAACCTAGGAAGGGTCGAACTACTATAAAAATCTTGTGCTATTTATTATGCAGTCTATTTTATTTATTCTTTTAACACCATAATCATCTGATTTGAGCCAAAATTTTTAAAAGCTCAATTCACCTCCCCCCCTCTTGAGCTACCATTGTACAAGGGACCAACAATAATTCTCATTTAAATACAAAAGACACTAACTGACAGCCATATTTCACAAAAAAAATTACAAAGAAACTTTGTCACATCTTTTCAAGAATGAAAACATCATAGTTTCAATCATATAAGGAGACAAACACATATTATTTCAGTTATTTAATAGTTATGATATGACAATGCATGGTTCTAGATGTTGTCTTTGTTTTTCTCATTAGTTTGTAGTTTCTTGATGTTATTCAATGATGGCAACACTGAATTTTTCTTAATTCAGATTGGGATTTCTATCATTTTGATCATTAGGTGATACTTTGTATAATCTAAGTTTCTTATGTTCCTTTCTTAAGATGGTATACTAAGAATTATAACTATAAAGGTAAACTTTGTTTGCACCTTTTAGATTCATTTATTGTTCTCTACAAACAAATCAATAGATGAAATCAATTTGTTTGCTGTGAAGAAACCTTGTCCACGCTATGAATAGTTGTTTGTAATTATAATAGACAAATCAACAGATAAAGCTACTTTTTTTGGTAAACAATAAGAAAAGAACTTCATTTGTACTTCTATAATTTGTCTGCTACTTATCACAAACAAATTAGAAGACAAAGTGAAAGTGCTCCAAATTTTCAAAGAAAAGGTGCTCAACATTTTTGAGCTCTTTACATAGAATATCTTAATATGATATACATGTGAATTGAATATTTCTTAGGCTTTCTCAAGTTCCTAGAATTTACATGCTTAGAAATCAACAACTTTTCAAATATATCTTCAGGAATGCTAATTTCTTCTAACCAAAGCTTTGGATCATCAAAAGCAATTAAATTTCAGTGATTGATCCAATGGTGGTTCATAAAAAATACTTATTTAATTCATTTGAGATCATATTTGCAAGAAACATCATTATTTCTACTTGTAAGGCATCTCATTATGAAACTTAAATAGAGTGGGGCAATCTGAAACAGATATTACTTTTCATGCTTACTCAGACCATACTCATTCAATCATCTTTAGAAATTCATAGGCCTTTTGTATGTCTTTATATGCTCAATATGCGCTTTTGCAAATTATTTGATATAATAATTTATGAACCTTGTCAATTGAACAAATCACCCAAGAATCATATTTCAGTATTCAACATTGGATTTGATCACCAAAGAATTTTATCAATGCAAGGTGAAACATTTAGGCAAATTCTGGTACTTCTGGAGTAAGTTTTGGAAAATGTGTTCAACATCAAAGTTAGAATTTGTTCTTATCTTGTCAATGCATTAAGAATCACATTATTCTAATTTTTTACGAGAAATTTATGGCTAGAATACTGCAACTGTCTCCAATAATTAAAACTTAGTTTGAAATTTCACTCTATCAAAAAGGTGTCACTTTGAGTCTCGATGACTCATAGAAGGACGTTAATTTTGTAAAAGTGATAAACATAAAAGTTGTATCTCTTTAAATTATCTAGCCAATAAATCAAAAATATCTTAATTTGGAGTTTGTATGAGAAAGTTATGATCAAAAAACTAAAATTACTCCAAATGATGCGAAAATTGTAGAAAACAACTTGCGGTGAAATAAACGATTACATATTATTTGAATTTCCTCATTATACGATTTCAAGATGTATATGCTCAAACATTCTTACAAAAACTATGGTCATGAATGGTGTGAATAACAAATAAGATGTAGTAGTTTATGACATAAGCATAACTTTTAAGCATTTATAAGATTTCAGTTATTTTATTAATTGTTTCAATCTTGGGAATTCAAGCCTTAATGATGATTACAGAAAGAATGCCTATTTGAGGCCTTAAACCATAAGATTTCCCAAACATGCTTAACTATCCTTGGGATTGTAATTATATTAAGGATTAGTTATTTTGCATATCAATTTAAATTTTTATAATGATTTAGTTCAAAAACAATGAATTCATGTCCATTCAAATCCAAAGTAGTTAGATGTACATTTCAAGAACATGAAAAATGTATAGCAGTGTGGTGGTGCTGTCGTGGGCACCCAAATTTAGAAACTTGCTCCAATCTAATTTTCTATAGTAGTGTGAGTAAGGGTCGATCCCACGAGGAGTAATTAGTATGTTTTTGTGCA
>JAYJMB010006939.1:0-10622 GCA_036873735.1 Pouteria campechiana
ATAATTTTCTCAAAAATTTAATTATACAATCTGTCGACCCGACAAAAATTATCGAAACTTTACAATAACAAAAATTTGCATTTTTGAAATTTTTCAGGGCCTTACAAAACTCCTCTAGGGTGGCCAAGGATGGGCTTAAACATGAAGGCCTTTCAAAATATGAAACCTCTAGTTTTTAAAGGCTAAATGGATTACCGTGTGGTAGATAAATGGCTTGTTAGTTTGGAAAAACCATTTGAGTATATGGAATGTCTTGAAGAACATAAACTTTTGTATGCAGTTTATTAGTTGGAAGGTGAGGCAAAACTTTGGTGGCATAGTAAGAAGTTAACTATTGATGGTCATTTGGCAGGAATGTTATGGGCTAAATTTAAGGAGAGATTGGTTTGTAGATATGTTCCTGCCAGTGAAAAGGCTAAAAGAGCATCTGAGTTTATGACAAATATTGCAAGGTAGGAGAATGGTAAACAATACAAGGAACAATTTAGATCCCTTGCTCGATTTGTGCCATGGGCTCAAATGGATGCACCAAAAATCGTGCAAAAAATTCAAGAAGGACTACGGTTGCATATTCGCAAGAAGTTGGCTCTGCTTATGTTAATCCGATATGAGGATATTTTGGAGCGGGCTTGTCTAGTGGAATAAGAAGTAGAGGATCAATCTAAATTTAGAGAAAGTAGACATATGCCAGAAACTAAACAGGGACGATGAACTAGGACAAGACTTGAGTAGAGCGGCAGTGTAATGTCAGAGAAAACTTGCAATTATTGCAAAAAGCTAGGACACTTAAATTTTGATTGCCCTTTATTATTGAAGAGATTAGAAGGGAGGCAGTTAAGTCATCCCTTGGACCGGTGAAAGAGACTAGTCATGGGTCGAATCAGCCTCGAAGACCACTCACATGTTTCTTATGTTGTGAAACTAGTCAGATTAAGTGGAATTGTCCCAATTAGGGAAGAAGTGATAGTGTGACCTCCTGAGCACCATCCCAACTTGAACGTGGTAGAGGTCAGATGAGAGGACGGGTTCGTGGACCTAATACAACTTCTGGCTGTCAATATGAGGACTGTAGACCACCAATGACTATGGTCATATAGGCGACCAATGTATAAGAAGCTCAGGCCATGCATCACATAGTTACTGGTAATCTTCTTGTATGTGATTGTTTAGCTTGTGTATTATGTGATCGAGGTGCCTCTCAGTCTTTTATTTCCCTTGCATTTGTAAATAGAGCTAGACTATCTAAATAGAAGTATCTACTTCATTGAAGGCAGTTAGCATAGCCACCAAAGTATATTATGAAATACCCATAGTAATCGAGAGTAGATAGTTTTATATTGATTTGATTGTTTTGAATATGGATGGTTTGGATATTATACTAGGTATGGATTGGCTAGCTAAACATGAAGCTACAATTGAATGTAAAACTAAACAAGTAACCTTAAAGACTATAAATAAGGTTGAAATTCTCTTCAGAAGTTTGCTTGAGGGTAAAGCTCCTATGTTGGTGTCAGCCATGAAGGCCCTTAGTCCAGTAAGGAAAGGATGCAAAGCATGCTGTGTATTAGCTATCGACATCCATTCAGAACATCGAATGTTGAAAGATATACCTATAGTGAGAGATTTTCTAGATGTGTTCCCTGACAAATTATCTGGATTAGCTCCTAAATGAGAAGTGGAGTTTGGGATTGACCTCCAACCTAGGGTAGAGCCAATATCTAAAGCTCCATATCGTATGGCACCGACTGAACTGGTAGAATTGAAGGTCCAACTACAACAAATAATGGATAAGGGATTTATTTATCCCAGTGTGTCACCGTGGGGTGCACTGGTGTTGTTTGTTAAGAAAAAGGATGGAAGTTTGCAATTATTCATTAATTATTGGGAATTGAATAGATTCACTATCAAGAATAAATATCCATTGTCCAGGATAAATAATCTTTTAGATCAATTGCAAGGAGCTACAATATTCTCAAAAATCGTCTTATAGTCTGGATATCATCAATTAAGGGTTCAACTTTTAGATGTTCATAAGATTGCAATCAAAACACGATATGGGCATTATGAATTTTCATTGATGCCATTCATATTAACAAATGCTCCAGCAATCTTTATGGATCTGATGAATAGGGTGTTTAAACCCTATCTAGGTCAATTTGTGATTGTCTTCATTGATGATATTTTGATTTATTCAAAAGGTAGAGAGGAACATGAATCACATTTAAGAATGGCTTTGCAGAGACTCAAAGAAGAAAAGTTTTATACAAAATTGAAGAAGTGTGACTTTTGGATGAATAATGGAGCCTTTCTAGGTCATGTGATCTCAGGAGATGACATTTTTGTGGATCCTCATAAAATAGAAGCTGCAGTGAATTGACCTAGGCCAAGTATAGCGACGAAAGTCAGAATTGTTTTGGGATTAGTTGGGTATTATCAAAGATTTGTTGATGAATTTTCCCGTATTGCTTTTCCATTGACATAGTTGACTCGTAAAGGAATTTTATTTAAATGGAATGATCCATGTGAAGCTACCTTCCAAGAATTAAAGAAGAGGTTGGTGGAAGCACCATTACATGCACTTCCATCAGGTCAGGATGGATTTGTAATCTACAGTGCTGCAACTAAAAAGGGATTAGGTTATGTCTTGATGCAGAATGAAAATGTTATGGCTTATGCATCATGGCAATTACGCTCTAATGAACAGAACTATCCAACACATGATTTGGAATTGGCAGCAGTAGTATTTGCTTTAAAAATATGGCAAAATTATTTTTATGGAGGGAAATCTGATGTATGCACTGATCACAAAAGCTTGACATACATCTTTACTTAGAAAGAATTGAATATGAGGCAGCGACGATGGCTTGAATTACTTGAAGAGTATCATTTAAATATTCATTATCACTTTGGAAAAGTAAATGTGGTAGCCGATGCTTTGAGTAAAAAATCTAGGACCAGTTTAGCCAGCTTACTCACACAAAAGACAAAATTATTCAAGGAACTGCTTTGACTAGAAAATCTAGGAGCAGTTTAGCCAGCTTACACAAAAGACAGAATTATTCGAGGGACTAAAGAAATTAGAAGTGTAAGTTGGAATGAAGGGAATAGTGGCTCAAATGTGTCAATTAAGTATTCGGCCTACCCTAATAGATGAAATCAAAACAACTCAAGAAGAATCATCAGATGAAGAATTTCAAAAATTGAAACTGCGAATATAAGAAAATGAGCTGCCAAATTTCTTCATCGGTGCATACCATCTTTTGAGATACATGAATCAGTTGGTACTTCCTAGAGGATTTGTAGTAATATAGAAAGGGCTAGAAGAAGTACATTATTCTCCATATACCATCCATCTTGGTGGTAATAAAATGTATCATGATTTGGGATCTTAATACTGGTGGAAGGGTATGAAAAATGATATTGCCAGATATGTGGCTAGATGTTTGTTATGCCAAAAAGTAAAGGCGAAACACCAAAGACCATGGATTATTGCAGCATATTAAGATACTTGAATGGAAATGGATAGATATAATAATGGATTTTGTTGCTGGTTTACCAAAAACAATAATAGGATTTGATAGTATATGAGTCATTATGGATAGATTAACTAAATTCCCTCATTTTATATCTGTCAAGACTACATTTATTGCTGAAATGTATGCTTGGATCTATCAAAAAGAGATTGTGTGATTACATCGTGTGCTTAAAGTGATCATTTCAGACAGAGGTTAAGTGTTCACTTCTAAGTTATGGATAGCACTGCATATGGCTATGGGGATACGGTAAGACTTCAGTAGTACTTATCACCCCTAGACAAATGGGCAAACAAAATGAGTGAATCAATGCTAGAAGACATGCTTAGGGCATGCGTTCTGGAATGGGGCAAAGCTTGGAGTCAGTACTTGTCATTGATTGAATTTACCTATAATAATAGTTATCATTCTAGCATCCAGATGCTTCCTTTTGAGGCCTTATACGGGCGTAAATGCAAATCTCCATTGTATTGGATTGAAGAGGGTAAGACTACTTTAATAGGACCATAGATGATTGCTGATATAATTGAAAAAGTAGCTCAAATTCAAGAAAAGATTCGTATTGCTCAGTTGCATTAGAAATGTTATGCAGATGTGTGAAGACATGATTTAGAATTTTAGGTGGGAAATAAAGTCTTTTTGAAAATTTCTCCAATGAAAGGGATAATGCAGTTTGGCATGAAAGGCAAACTAAGTCCAAGATACATTAATCCATATGAAATTTTAGAGCAAATTGGTAAAGTGGCCTATCTGTTGCCTTACCCCCATTGTTGAATGGAATTCACAATGTCTTCCATGTGTCATCTCTAAGAAGATATGAACCTGATCCTTCCCATATATTGACACCCGAAGAGATCCAAATCAAGGAGAATTTGCAATATGTAGAGCAGCTAGTTCGAACATTGGATATTAAAGAGAAACAATTGACAAAACAAAAGTATCCAAATAGTGAAAGGGCAATGTGATCACCACTTAGAAGAAGAAGCGACTTGGGGATTGGAAGAGTTGATTAAAACCAAATATCCCTACTTGTTTGTTTAAGTTTCAAGGTCAAAACTTTTATAAGGGGGGTAGAATGTGACGCTCGACATTTAGGGTATGTGTAAATTTTTGCTTTTTCAGTTGGGTAGAGTGTTGCACATGCATACATTAGACTTTGAGAGTTTTATGAAATAAGTGAATAGAAAATTTTGATGAACATGAATAACATGTTCAGTATTATGATGAACAGAAAGGAAATATAGTGATAGACCATAATAGAAAACATCTTAAGTAGGATGCATGAGTATTAAGGTGTATGCACTACTGGAGCACCATAATAAAATATGTATAAATTATTCATTCCCTTCCCCAAACCCCATTTCACATCAATTTCCAGCTCTAAACCCACCCAACATCTGCAGATTTTGAACAAAATCTAATTCTTGCAGATTCCAACGCCAAATCACTAGGAAACTAAAGGCAAGGTGATCTATATCATTTCTATAGCAAAGAAATCTAGATTTCAACACATTCAAGCCATGGAAGTTGACAGAAGAAGTGGGTTTTCAAGTAACAATTCAAAGTTGGGATGTTTACTTGTAAGAAAGAAAGAAGTAAGTGATTCTATTCACACTAATCTCATTTTGTGAGGAAAATTTCACTCCTTCTAGATTACAAAGTGAAGTTGGGTTTTGGGAAAAAGTTAGGAAATGGGGAAAATGTAGAATTCTTTATGAATTGGATAATTTGAATGTTAATTGGGACAAAAAAACATGTTAATATAGGTGTATATGTAGTTTGGGTAAAGAATTTCAGGTTAATCTTACCTAGGAATATGAACTTTGAGAAATGCCTCCAATATGTTTGATGAAATGCCCTTAAGAGATGTATGACATGATTAGCTTCTAATAATGGTCTCATAATCATTTCCTAAACAAAATTTGAGTAGGTCATGGGATAAACATTAGCTAGCAATAGGTTAAGGGATTTAAGATTTATTGTAGAAACTCAGTTTTTAGTTACTATGGCATTCAAATAACTAGGAGGTATGTCATTTTAATGTAGGATCTTTGAACAAAGTAGCAAATCTTGTAGACCCAAAGGTTTTAGTAAATGAAAGTTGTGAGAAGTTGATTCCAAGGTAAGGAGGTTATTTTTCTGTAATTATTGATGTTTGAATGAAAGTTTATGAAATTCATGCAAATGGGGTTGAAATTAGATAAGTATTGTTGTATTATATATTTATATTCTTGGAAATGATTAAGACTATATAAGAATTATGATTGAGATAAAGGAAAGAATACAAGTATAGCATAGTGACTTGATGCAATTTGACATGATTGTATAACTTATAATATACTTAGAGGAATGTGAAGAATTCAATTGATGTATATGTGAGAAGAAAAAAAGTTTTTATGTATGTTGATAAGGTACAATTAAACAGAAATGATGCATAAAAGGAAATGTGAACTATGGAAATCAATAGTATAAAATAAGATGGATTGAAATGAACCTAAGAATGGAAGAAAATAGGTTAAGATGTGATAGGCAGACGCCCAACACCGCCAACAGTGGCCACGTTGAAGAACCATCAAGGGGACAGAGGGGTTGTGCCACCCGCACCGATGCATTGATGGGAACATGGCATTTTTATGATTTTTATGCTATATATTAGTTGTTTTGTTTATTTGAGTGTATTTATTATATTTATATTAATAGAATATATAATTTTGGAAGAGAATTTAAGGGAAATACAAAAAGTAAAATGTTAAGCTAAGTTAAAGGATGATACAAAAATAAAATGCTTGGGATTAATGAAATAAATTGATATACATTAGAAAGCATTAAAATATTGAAGAGTTATTTTATGATTGAGTTAAAAACTAATTAGACAAACATGTGTTGAGTAATTGTGTGGAATGCCTACTAAATTGTTGGCTTTGTGAAATTAGGTTTGAATGTCTGCCGGGAGGGTTTGTTAATTGTTTAGCACATGAATGGGCCTTGTTGATATTATTGCCTTGATGGCGAAGAGGCTAGCCTATTGGATGTGTGAATCTTCTAATTATTTAGTAGGTGTGAAAGAAGAACTTACAATTCCTAAAATGCAGTGAGGGCGAGACACCACAAATATTAGTTAGGAGTCTCATAACACTCATAATTGGAATTGTAGGGAGGGACTGAATCACACCTATTGTATAGGAAAGTTGAGTCCATTTATTTGTGGCTGCGTCCACTTGGAATGTGATTGACCCCCTAAGCATGGTATTGAATTATGGTAAGCGAATTCATGATGGAATATTGGTAGGATGAAATAAAAATGAATATAAATTCAATATAAGAAAAAGGGATTGTATAGGATTGATTTTTTGAGAGATTTCTAGGAGGAACCTTTGCTAGGGAGGAATCTTTTCTATTATTGATAGAGAGTAATAGTTCCATCATGATGTATCTAATGGAATAAAAATATTATTATGTACTTACAAATGTTGTATGTTGTTACTGTTTTAATTCATACCTGCTTACTGAGTGCCCAGAATCACCTTATTTTAAATACATTTTAACTGACAAGCCAGAGGACGGAGTCCAATATGGGGTTGGAGCTCAAGAAAGAGATAAACTATGAAGTTTAGAATTTTATACTCTTTTGTTTTATTTCAATGCCTCATTTTGGAATGTAGTAAAAATGTAAATTTGTAAATTATGTCAAAAATGTAAAGTTAAAAAGTCGAAGCCATAGTTATATCCATGCCATTACTATAACATATATAAATAGGTTTCCATACTCTACTTTTGGAATGCGATTATGATTTTGGGCATCTGTGGTAGTTAGAATGTATCTTATAGGTTTGTTACAGGTTCATGGAGATAAGTTCAGTGGAGACAATGTCCGTGGGTCCTCCTGTTACTACCTTTGTAACATCTGAAAAATGTAGGGCATTACAATGCAACTATGAAATTGAATGTAAATCCTCAAATACCCCTCAACTTAAACTAAATATTTTCCTTAATGTGAAATAATGAAAGAAGTTTAAGTTTAAGGTCTTGCTTGAATGAAGTGCATTCTCATCCTCTTTTTTCTGCAATTGATTTGACATCCTTTGCAAATTTCTGGTAGTTTAACACTTGAAACATCATCTGCAATCCTCTAAAACTTCTACATTCAATTCAAAATTAGATTTCTTTTTTTTTTGTAATAGAAACAACAAACCACTAATTAAAAATAATCTATCCAAATGGACAAAACAAACAACCAACTAAACTAAATGCTACAAAAGCAATGAAAGTTTAGAAACTTGGGTTGCCTCCCAAGTGCATTATTTAATGTCTGTGAAAGACAAACTCTTTCTTCATGGATTTTGAAATCCAACAAATTCATTCAAATGCATTGGCATGACATCTCTCACATATCTCTTTACTTGATGACCATTAACTTTGAATTTGTTTCTAGTCCTTAGGTTCTTCAACTCCACAGCTCCATTTGAGAAAACTTGTGTCACTAGGAATGGCCCAACCCAGCTTGACTGCAATTTTCCTAGAACCAAACACAAATGTGAGTTGTAAAGAAAAACTTCCATTCTAGGTTCTATGCATCTTTTGCGAGTGATTTGATTATGATATCTCTTTGTTTACTCCTTGTAAATCTCTGCATTCTCATAAGCTTCATTTCTCAACTCCTCTAGTTTATTCAACTAAAGCTTTCTCTCTTCACCTGCTTTCTGTAAATCAAATTTTAGTTTCTTGATTGGCTAGTATGCTTTGTGCTCCAACTCCCGAGGTAGATGGCATGCTTTTCCAAAGACAGCTCTGTAATGGCTCTTCCTATTGGGGTCTTGAATGCGGTCCTATATGCCTAAAATGCATCATTTAGCTTCAGTGCCCAATCTTTCCTTAAGTTGTTTACTGTCCTTTATAGAAGTACTTTGATCTGATTGTTGCTTACTTCAACTTTTTCAAAAGTTTGTGAACGATAGTGTTACAATTCAATGAGTGATGTTATACTTTTTCAAAAAAGATGCAAATAGCTTATTGAAGAAATGAGTTCCTCTATCATTAATGATTGCTTTTGGAGTACCAAACCTAGAGAAAATCTTGTCTTTCAAAAATCTAAGTACAATATTAGCATCATTAGTTCTAGCAGCCAGTGCCTCAATTCATTTAGACACATAATTAACAGCAAGTAGAATGTACATGTTCCCATTAGATGGTGGGAATGGGCCCATGAAATCAATGCACCATACATCAAATAATTCAACAACCAGATTACTTATGAGTGACATTTCATCTCATTTACCAATGACCTATTTTATGACACCTATCACACTTTGCACAAAAGACATGAGCATCCTTGAAAATATTTGGCTATTAAAAACCATATTAGAAAACTCTCAAAGCAGTCTTCTTTGCTCCAAAATGCCTTCCACAGCTGAATGTGTGAAAATATCTCAAAATGCTTTATTGTTCATCATTAGGTACACAATGTCTAATGATCTGATTTGGACAAAGTATGAATAGAATTGGATCATCCCACAAGTAGTGTTTTGCTACAAATAACAACCTACTCCTTCCATGTGAATTTAGCATTGGATTAAAAACTCCCTTAACCAAATAATTAACAATATCAACATACCAAGGTTCACTTCCCTTTATAGGAAATAGTTGCTCATCAGGAAAAATCTCATTGGTGGAAGTGTTCTTTTTATCTTTTACTAGCTAAAGATCAATTCTTGCTACCAATCTGGATGGATGATCAGCTATAACATTCTCACTACCTTTCTTATTCTTGATCATCAAGCCAAATTATTATAGCAATAAGACTCATCTAATCAACTTGGGCTAGGCATCTTTCTTAGTCAATAAATATTTTAATGCAGCATGATCAGACTAGACTATTACATTAGAACCAATCAGATATTAGGAAACTTTTCCAAAGCAAACACAATTGCAAGCAATTCTTTTTTAGCAGTGGAATAATTTAATTGTGCTTCATTCAAAGTTCTACTTGCATAATGAATCATATGAGGTAATTTATCTATTCTTTATCCTAAGACAACACTAATAGCAAAGTTGGATGCATCACTCATAAGCTTAAAAGGATGGGACCAATCAAGAACTGATAAAATTGGAGCAAAAGTTAGTTTTTCTTTTAAGGTATTGAAAGCAATAAGGTAGTCATCATCAAAATAGAAAGTCACATCTTTGGCAAATAAGTTACACAACAATCTAGAAATTTTTAAAAAGTTCTTTATGAACTGTCTATAGAAACCTGCATGACCCAGAAAACTCCTCACTCCCTTTACTGAAGTGGGAGGAGACAATTTAACAATCACATCAATCTTTGCCTTTCAACTTCAATGTCTCTAATTGAAATAATATGTCCTAGCATAATTCCCTACTTAATTAAGAAATGACACTTCGCCCAACTTAATGTCAAGTTCATTTCAATACACCTTTTAAGCATCAATTTAAAGTTATTAAGGCAATCATCAAATGAATTACCAAAGATAGAAAAATCATCCACGACTACCTCAATAAACCTTTCATACATATTAGAAAAAATAGAAATCATACATACACCTTTGAAAGGTCTAGGGGCATTGTACAAATCAAAAGGCATTCTCCAATAAGCAAAAGCTCTAAATAGGCATGTGAAGGTTGTCTTTTCCTAGTCTTCTAGGGCAATAAGAACCTCATTGTAACCTGAAAAACCATCCTGAAAATAGTAGTAAGCATGACCTATCAATCATTCAAGCATCTGATCAACGAAAGGGAGAAGAAAATGATCTTTTCTTGGTGCTACAATGAGTTTTTTGTAATCCATGCACATCCTCCATCCTATAGTCATTCTCATCGGCACCAACTCATTAATATCATTTTTAAAAATAAAAATACCAGATTTCTTTGGTACCATATGAACTAGATGTAAGGCCCTGGAAATTTCAAAAATGTAACTATTCACTATTGTAAAGTTTTAGAAATTTTTACAATGCAGCATATTGTAAAATTTAATTTTTGAGGAAGTTTATTATAAAAAAAATTATATAAATGGATGAAATATTTATATTAATGTGAGGATGATGAGGATATATGTTAATTAATAATTAATAG